>JACXGK010002912.1:9399-49850 GCA_016801125.1 Novumbra hubbsi
CTGATCACTCATGTATCGTCCTCCGTGTTCAATCTCCTGCCGTCCCTCCACCCTGGCTGGTGGTGCCACATCGTACGGGGAGGGGGGGGGGGGCAGCGAGGGAGGAGCGAGAGAGGGGGGGGGTAGAAGGAGGAAGAGAGAGAGGAATACGAGGGGTAAGAGAGGCACCACACAGCCGGAGGTTGGCAGTGGTGCTGCTGATATGACCTTGTAGGCAACAGGAGCCAGAGCTTGGTTACAGTCTGGGCTGCTTCACGGGGGACCGATGTGCTTGTCCAGAGCCAAGGGAGTCTGTGAATGTAATGGATAAAAGAGCAACGTTTCTAGCGAAGTTTTTCAGCTAAAATGCAGATTTCTTCCTTTCTCCCTAACTGCCCTCAGTGTCCCCCGTGTCTGTCTTTTTGTCCTGCAGTGAGATCCCCTGCAGCAGATTGTTGATCCGAATCATGCAACCTCCCTCCCGCACACTTTAACACAGGGATAGAGACTTACCCTAATAACTGAACGCAAGCACCAAACACAGAGTACACAAGAAACCAGCAAGCACTCGCCTTCCAGATGAAAACAATGACTCATGGCCAATTATATTGACATTGATGTGATATTTTCATCAGGTCGACATCCTAACAATTTCAATACGCTCTGAATTCCTTAAAATGTCATCTTCTGAGATGTACATGTATGAATGCTAAAATACCAACTTTTTCCAGTTGTGTTATCTAGTCGCTTCATGTTGGGGCTTTGCATGGCACGGGTTTCCAGAGATGCCCACAGTGGATTGTTATTCATGGATGCTGACTTGACCTCGGTACCTTCAGGGGCAACAGTGTCAGCTCTACTGAGACTCTGAGTCTCACAGTGCTTGATCTCTCACACACAGAGACAGCCAGTCAACACAGTCGAGTTCCCTAGAGTCTTTCAGTGAGTCTCAACTGAAATGTTTTTCTTCTTCACTAATAACAAAACTGGCATAAGAAACAAGATAAGTTGCTTTCTTAAGAACATACCTCTCAGTGGGTATAGAAATATGTCTAATTGTGCCTGTCTTGTATTCTATAAAAGAAACCGTAAACAAAGCATTACCTTAATTGATGTTGAAATCACTGGAAACACCCAAGAAAAGACAATAACTTTTTGAAAGTAAGTAATTAGAAATAAAAACAGTAATACTCTAGACAGTTAACTAACAAATTGACACAAGAACACAATATACAATTTTGAAGACATCTAACCCCATAAAAAGAGCCTGGTATTGGAAATGCTGACCTTTATCGGGGGAATAGAGCTGACCAATGCATATCCTATTTCACAGAGTTCCTCTTTCCAGTGATCTGGTCAGGCTCTTTGCTTGCCATCCTGTCTCTGTGAGGACATTTCATACCAGTCCCACCTGACTGAGACTTCAACATATTAATCTCCCTGGGGAAGTTATAAATGAAGGTCATTTTATCTGATCGTTATTAACCTATTGAGTTATTATTTATTATGAATAGCTACTGCTTTAGGGTACATATGGGAAAGCAATGTCTTGAGTAAGTAAACACACATGGAACCTTAGGTGTTTGCATTTCAAAGAAAAGGGAGATCTGGCTCAAAGACTTGCTGGTAATTCATAAAGACTGAAGATGGAGCTCTTTGTTTCAGGTCTGAGCTCCAGTTTTAACACATACTGACCCAGAATCTAAGTGGGCATCTGATCAATTACACAACAGAGTAGTTTGGAGTTTACTGGGGTAAGGGAAAACATGAATAATGTAAACAGCAAGGCAATTTTTTCTACCTTCTAGGTATGTGATTTTTAGCCCCGAGGGGTGAACTATCATCCTTTTTTCTTGCATTGATTAGCTTACTGAACAATCTATATAATTCACCAGATTGTAAATACTTTATCTTCCTTCTGGGAAAATCGGTTGTTTTAATAACAGCACTTAAAACAATACTGGGACTGCATACAAATTTGATACAAAAACCACACAAACACTCAGGTTAGACCTCCAGGGCGATAAGAGTGTCCTTACTAAAAAACATTCAGTGTCCGATGAGGCATTCATTTCAGTTCAATAATGAAATGTCAAGTTAAAACAAAGAACAAAGGAAATGATAAACTGTGTCTGACATTTACAGACATCAAATCTTCGAAGACCTTCAAGAAAAGGGTGTAACTCCTGCAGTGCATTTGAAAATGTACCAAATCTGGGTCTCTGCAGATTAGCTAGAATTTAGACATTCTTTGGTTCAGAACAGCACGTAGATATTTTTTACATTAAAGAGCCATATTAGACAGACCCAACTCAAAGACAATAGACTATCTCATTTGCTTGTCCTGATAACCAATCTCAGCATGGCTACTTTGGCCACATGCTTCCTGCAATCTCACCTGGTAGTTCGTCTAGTAACTCACCTCTATCGTGTCGGTCGGGATATTACACGGTGAGAAGACCGTCAGGTCAGCTGAGTATCTCAGGGCTTCTAATGTCAATCTATCTGCCCTCCTGCATTCATGTCAGAGCCACAGCTAATTCTCTCTGACAAGATCTTCTCTGACCACAGCAAACTTTGTTCAGAATCAGACCTTGCAAAGAGGAGCAGACACACACTGTCTCAAGTGCTGTTGAAATTGGGTGTATTTTGTAGTACTATTTGTTTTAGTCCCTAAAAAGCCTTTGTAAAGATACACGGTATAAATTAAGCACATAGATTTCAGTTGCAAATCTGGAACGAAACTTTATGACAGGATCCCGTTGTGTCTATTGGAAAAGGAAAGCTACGCTTGGGACGAAGCCAACCCACTGGGACCATGTTGTAGACTCTCTCCTTTACTCTAACCTGTACATCTTTGAGTCCTCTGATCCTAATCTTACACCATCCTCCTGTAGCTTGTCTGTGTTGGAGGTCTGCCAAGCCAAGCATCTTGAATAACCAGTGACCTTAAATTCATTGGAACAGATTGAGCCAAGCCACTTTCTCCTTAAAAGAACGGAAATGAAAATGAATGTTTCAATTTGATCAGCATCTTTTCTTTTGACCTCCCCTGACAAATATTCACAGACACTAGCTGTGCACCAACATGGGTGTGTGTGCTAAAACTCCCTGATACTAGTCACTTTCAAATCTAGGGCACAGGAGTGTTCAGCAGAAAACAGACAGCAGTGGCAGATTTAAAAATAAAAGATTAAATGCTAGTGGAATGAAAAACAAAATAACTCCCTCTGTCTCACACATACATACACACACACAAACCTGTGACTTACATAAACCCAGATGCATTTGTTTGCAAACTTGTCTATCCAATAGATATTCCATTCAATATCTGCACGCTGCACAGCAGATAAGCTGTGCCATTTAGCTGTCCGGTTGTACTCTACATTTGTGAAAAACAATGCAAAACGTCTGCGAGGCTTGTTATCACCAGGCTGATACCCCCACTTTAATTAAAAGGGTCGGTAAGCCGTCGTATAGGCTTGGACCTTGTTGAAGGATAGGGACTCAAAAAGATACCACAGGAAGAAAAATGGAACACGGAAAGGAATGGATTGGAAATAGGAATACAAGGAAATGGGAAGTAGGATTGAAAAAAGAAACAAATGCAGAAGATAGAGAAAGAGGACCAACAGGAAATAGGGATGAAACCGTTACGGCTGGCGGTTTTTCTGGAGACATGAACTGAAAAAGAGCTGAAGGATGGTGTGGTTCTGTCAGGTCACAGTAACCTGAGATGAAACTGAGCGAGAGTTGGAGAGAGTGTGTGTGTGTGTGTGGGTGTGTGTGTGTGTGTGTGAGAAAGCGAGAAAGACAGACAGACAAAAAGATAACCAGAAAGTGACAGGCTGTGTGAGGAAGAGAGAGAGAAGGTACATGTGTATGAGCCTCTAGTGTGTGTGGGGGATTGTGCTGATTCAGTAGAGATGGCTGAAGGTGACCCTGCTCTACGCTCCAACAGTCACACCACCACCTGATAGGGATCCCAGTCTCCCTTTTCTGATCTGACCTTAGTAACACCATCACCAGGAGGTTCAGGGGCATCTGCACATTAGATAAATGATGGTACGCAATTGCTATTTCACACAGTGTTATTGATTGGTGATTTAATTGATTTGTAGACCCGACTGGAGGTTTTTTAAACGTCTGTGCACTGTGCAAATTCTTACCTAGTCCAAGTTTTATTGTATGCCTATCACGTTTTATGGAAAAGTATGGAAAACCAGGGTGACAGTTAAGTGAAAAAGAAGAATAGAAAACTAAATGATTTGGGGGATTTTCCTTTGTATGAAGCATTGTTGACATACTGCATACAGTAGTTAGAAGCATAAATAAGGGCTAATTATTCAAATCATGCCTATTTCTAACATGTTGGTCTTCCCCATCCTCCACTAAATCACTGAGAAAGCCAAAATTGGTAAATGGAAGGCATCATTTCCTGTGTTCCCGTTCTTCAGCGGTCAGTACACCAGAAAAAGTGGTACAAGGAAGTAAAAGCCGTGAACCGGCGACAGGGTCCTGTCTGGCCAACGCTCACGGATGCACGCGGGGAGTGAAGACTGGCCCGTGTGGTCCGATCCAACAGACCAGCTACTGGAGCTCAAATGTCTGAAAAAGTGAATGCTGGTCTTGGTTGAAAGGTGTCAGATCACACAGTGCATCCCAGCTTGTAGCGTATGGGGGGCTGTATAGCCACAGACCAGTCAGGGTGCCCATGCTGACCCCTGTCCACTGCCAAAAGCGCCAACAATGGGCACATGAGCATCAGAACTGGACCACGGAACAATGGAAGAAGGTGGCCTGGTCTGATGAATCACATTTTCTTTTACATCCCGTGGATGGCCGGTTGTGTGTGTGTCACCTACCTGGAGAACACATGGTACCTGGATGCACTATGGGGAAAAGGCACGCCGGCAGAGCTTTGGGAAATGTTCTGCCCAAAACCTTGGATTGTGGTCATTCATGGGGATGTTACTTTGAAACGAACCACCAACAATCATTGTTGCAGAGCATGTACCCCCTTTCCCCAGCGGCATTGGCCTCCTTCAGCAGGATAATGCGCCCTGCTACAATGCCAAGAGGAACAGGAAAAACGCTGCTGCATTTCTAATTAAGTGGGAACTAGGAAATTGTCACCTGTGACCGGGAGAAGTCTACTGCAATGGCCACAGAAATCTTAAGCATGTCTGAGATCCGACTTCTCCCAAAGCCAGAATGTGTGCAGAAGTGACCTAGAATGTAAATTATCTGGATAACAGCATTATCAGCAATGTCATTTAACAACAAAACATTTGAAACCAGTCAATAGATTGAAACATTTTCATTTTTTCTTCCTTTCCAATTTCATGGTGTCCGATTTGTAATAATGCTTATGTCTCGTCTCGACAACTACAAGGAGTCTCTCCAACAAGCAGTCGCTAGGGAACCAGCAGAGAACCAGTTGTTTTGGTAACCAGCTGATAATAGCAACGAGGCACTTTAAAGATTCCTGGTATATAGCCTATGATTACATTGCATTTTACCTAAAATCAATCATATATAACACCGTATTCCTTAATGAGGCAATTCCCTAGCAAGTCCAAAGCATATTAACAACTTTACTATTGGTTAACTACCGCCTTCCACAAGATTACAAATAGAACGACCCCATGCGCATATAAGGGGCTATACTTCAGACGAGGACAGAGAATACTACAAGTACAGAATTCTAATGCAGTAGCAGAGAGCAAAGGTTGGGCCCACAGATGGGGAGAGTACTGTAGCCCAGCCCTGTCAAGGGCAAAGTGCCGCAAATCCTCCTCCCCCGCATCCTCCTCCTTAACCACACCTTAAAACCGTCTCATGAATATGCATGTGTGTGAAGGGCACAAACAGCACGTGCATCATTAGCAAATCCACAACTCCTTAGTGACACACACTGATACCACACAAAACCGGTGTCACTTCGCAATCAATATGCTATGGCCTGGTCAGGGAATGAAGGTTTTAGCGAACACCCAGCGACATTGTCAGTTAATTATAGCTGGTTAAGACTGTGAAGGAATGGATAGAAAACACGTGGAAGAACTAGACTTAAAAAAGGATGAATTCCACAAAGAATGATCCTGGAGATCCAAGGATATTCTATTCATACCCACCATGCAAACATCGGACATCCTATAAGGGGACCATTACACGACCTCCTGACGTTCTGAGGACTTCCCGATGATAAATCTTTTTTTGCCGGGCCACAACGAACATTGCTACACCTAGAGGTCTCAGCAGTTCAGGAGATGACAGTGAATATTGGGTATCTCAGGCTTCAGCGTGTGCTGATTTGCAGAGGGCCTTAAAGCAAAGTAGCCTTAAAGCAAAAGTAGCTTGAAAAGGCCCAGATTTTTCTGTTTCTCTTGGAATTAATCAATGATTCGTAATACCAGTATAACCTTGAGTACTCCCCGGCCCAGAGCAATGCTCAGTGTGAAATCAGGGTCATCCATCCATCAGATCCAAACAAGCAGACACACAAACTGCACACTAATTGGCAATGCGAAATGTCAATGAAAAAATGCCAACACACACACAAAGATATGAATGCTTACTCATTGATATTCAAGGACATCTGAACATGTATATTTTCACGAACATACCCATTCTTGGTCACACACACAAACATGTAGATGTAGCAGGCGTGACATGTCAAAGCTGTATCAATCATAACATTTCACAAAAGTTTATTAAACATGTGCATTACTACTACTCTTGATTCGTTATCAAAGCAAGTTTTTATCTCGGAACCCCTGGCCTAAAGCTATTTTACATAAAAGACCAAGAAAGTATTACCTAGTATTACTCTAGCCCGAGTTATTTTAATTCTGTCATTGATTGACTGTTAAAAAGCAAGAGATGAAAAATGATAAAATAGCTTATAATGTAGTAAAATAATGAGACAAATAAAACTGTAGTAACTTCTTGAATACTGATGTCATTCCAATTATATAACAACAACCAAAAAAATAAGTAAATAAGATAATACAAAATACAGGTAAACTTTGACAAGTCAAGGGGCACCTAAATCACCTTAAAGATCTCCCTCGCTCATCGTCTTTCTCAAAAGCCCAATCTGACAACACACGGTCACATTTGTAATATTTATGGGTAAATACTCACCTTCCTTGGCGCTGACATACACACATTCTTTTCAAGCAATTGAGCCGTTCCAAAAGGAGCCGTTTAAACGCGTCTATATACATTGACCCAAACGAAACTACACCTGACACCTATATTAACTGAATTGAATATTACAAAAGAAATGACATATGTTTCTAATCTACATTAATTAAATCCAAGCTATGTAAAACAAGTCAACCCGAGTTTATAGTCAATTGGTAACGATAATTTCTATAGCGACACTTCGACGCGATGAGCACGCCACGGAGTGTTTGGACAGTGTATTAGAGGATGCTCTACAGATGAGCACGAGACCCGTGATGATCTGACAGGGGGGGGGGAAACTGTCGTGCAAAAAACCGCTCAAATAGCTGCGTTTACTGTTTACATTCAGAGTCTGGTACACTATGCATTTCTGTAGTTAGTTATAATAGTTACATGCATGGGAGTTTTAACTTATCACGGGCTACGTACGTTTAACTCTTACGTGGTTAGTAGAAATGCGATATCAACAGAGGAACCCAGTCCAGACAGATGCTCACCTTCATAATTCCTTTCTTCATGGCAGTATTCTTTCGTTGTTTTAGTCTTCTTTTGATACATCGGGTTGGTTGTTAACGTTCAACCGATGTTCATACTGTATAGTTGAGGCTTGATGTAAAGACGTACCGCCACGATATTGATTTTAACTGGACATAGGTGTTGCGGAACTGAAATGCGGTGTTTTCAGAGCGCGATAGCCATGCTTTGAAGCAGTTAAACAGGAAAAATTGAATGACATCTTAGCATAACATTCTCGATGTCTGAAAGCAGACAAGAAACAGTAATTACCTAAATGAGTACCGTGGGAGGTGGGGGCATAAAGGGAGGAAATGAAAATGGGGGGAAAAGAAACGCCCCTGGAGAAAGTGTTGTATACAGTATACACATGGTTAAATTGGACGCGCTGGACATTTAGTGTATCTATGATGAGATGTTGACATTAGAAACATCAAGTACCGTACGCTGAAGTTTAAATAATGGTACGTACTACAACACAGATCTTTTACGGCACAAATCAAACTTAATGTTTTTATTGGTCTAGAAAAACATTGGGAATGAGGTTTATAATAGAAAATACATTTGACTGTAAAAAGGTACCGTATATAACTTAAACCAAACATGTTTAAATGTGGTGGCCTGGATAATGAAACTTGCATATAAAGGAATAAGCTTGCTTTTTGGGAAATGTAGTTTATTACCGGAAAAATGAAATCACAGTTGGTGCACATAAACTACATTACCCAAAACGTTAACACTACAGAGAGAACTCTCCTACATTGCAAAACATGGCGTCCTCGCAGCATGAGCAAAACAGTAATGTTGATACGTCAATACCCAGTGTTCACTTACAGCACGGAGAGAGAAAAGCAGGGGCTATATCTTTTGGTTTTAGCAAAACTGTGAATAAATTTAAATCTACTCGGGATGAAGTTCTCAACTCAGATGAGCGAGATTATTTAACCGGAATCGATGGGAAAGAATTGCTAAGGTAAGCTAACGCGCTACATACAAACAGAGAAATTATTTTTCTACCTCTACTACATTAGATACCCAAAAGTAATATGTCTTAATACAGCCACATAATTGATGCAGCTGCATGATCTACCGTATTTTAGATTCAACAATACGTAATGCGTCCAACCTAGACTAGCGTTTTAGGAGTACTCGAGTTTTGGACTCGGACTCGATTGCCGAATTTAAGACTCGGACTTGGACACGCCTTTTCAACCATCAGACTTAGACTCGTATTTGTTAGAACGACTTGTAAGGAATTCGAATGGATATGTTATTAATAGCATATATACTAGCGACATATACTCTCAGAGGCAAAAATTATCTGCCCTGACAATTGGATTCGTTGGTCTTTTTGGATTGGTGTATACATTATTTACTAACCAGGATTGATTCGTGAAAACACACTGATGTTGCGCTCTAACTACTTTGTGTGGACAGACTGAGGACCATTGCTGTGTTTTGTTTTCTGTGGTATAGCCATGTTTTAGATTATTTTAGATTAGTTAGATAGATTTGCATATTGATTGCGAAGTGGGAGGAATTGTTGGGGCTGCTGGGGCACAATTTTGGGGCCACTGAGACGCATTTTTGGGACAGCTGGGACCCTTTTTTGTTAGGACCGCTGGAACCCTTGTGTTAGGACCGCTGGGACCCTTGCGTTAGGACCGCTGGGACCCTTGCGTTAGGACCGCTGGGGCCCTTTTGTCAGGACCACAGAGACTGGGACACTTGACAAGGAATGCTGTGATGCTTTTTAGGACTGCTGGGATGCTTATTTTTGTCCCTGTTCCTAGTGCAGACCTGCAGTTAACCCACTCTCACCTGAGCAGGGTAATGAGCCTTCGGAACGTACATGCCATTAATGAGGGCGGTTCTCAGTGCAGGTGTTGTTGATTCATGCCAGATCTTACCATGTCTGGTTAGGTGTTTAGATATCAGCTCACATCAACATCTCTACCTTCCTTATCTGTTGGTCTCTTTAGTACCAAGCCTGTGGACAAGCCAAAGGAGCTGATCATCCCACTCATCCAAAGGAACCGCTGGTGCAGCAGGCAGGAAAACAAAACTGTCCAGGTCCATGGTGATGGAGGGGAGGATAAAACCAAAACACAGCCCCCCGCTCAGGAGCAGGACTCTGTGGAATCACAGGCTGTAAAAGAAATTATCGAAGGTGTGTCCCCTCAAGCAACACCCGACAGCAATTACTTTTTATAAAAAGGAATTATTTTATTTTGATGTTTTGGAAAAACACTAATGTACCCTCAACTTAACCATGGCTCAGGGCATTGGCAGACACACTACACCTAAAGACACTTTGATGTGTGCGGCGCAACAATTTAATAAACTATAGTACCATGGTTATTTGAAAATGGTTTGCACTGTAATATGTTCTATTCTGGTTTGTGATTTATTTGCTCCAGGGTTTTTCTACTGTTGTGTGTTCCATAACTAATTTGGAGTACAGGAATCTCTTCAAACTAATGTTATGAATGTAAAAACATTATAATACTGCAACATCAACTCTCTCTTCAGAATCCCAGAGGCAGCTTGAACTTTGGAAAAATGGGGACCAGACCGACCCTAACCTGACCATTCCCCTGCTGATGCAGAACCAACCTCCACAGGGCTTTGAAGATGGAGACCACGTCAAAGTCGACCTGCGACCAGAGTCTGTAAGTTTGGGTCAAATGTCAGTGAAACCTTGTAACCCTTGGGTTTTTGTTGTGGGAATCTTAGATATCTAATCAGGCTGTGAAATAACTTCAGTGGACTTTCACAGAGAATGTTTTGTAGTTTATGAAACTCAGGTTTCTTAAGGGAAACTTCATATTGGTTCAATTCCTGATAGGAAAGTTGATACATAAACAGAGATGGGAAGCTATGTTACGGACGAGTGAAGGAGAGCCAGAGAGATGGATACACTGTTGATCTAAGTGAAAGTCAGATCAACAGTGTGTCAGCAACGACAGATGGAAGTGGACTGACCAGTTTATCTGAAACCAGTGGATGTGTGTGAAAGTGCTGAACATCGGACATTACCACCATCTGAGCAGTACGGTGCTGACGTGTGTGTGTCTGCTCAAAGTCCTACAGCACACTTCAGATCTGACAGCATCTTGAGAACAAGATGACAGTGGCTCGCCCTCCCTCCCCCAGAGACCGACCGTCAACTTCCTTTCTGCATCTCATTCTCATCAACCCCCTCCCCATCAATGTCATCTCCCAGAACTCTAGACTGCAGACATTGGGGGGGGGCATTCTACCTCCGGGTAACTTTCACCCCACCCCCCCTTACAGACAGAGCCCACGGGGGGGAGTGGTGAGCACACGGCCACCGGGACAGACGGCAAACATGTTATTGACAGCAGCATCTGTCTGCCCACACTGCTGGGGTCTGCAGGGATCTGCTTGGTGACTGACTCAGTCTGTCAGCCTACAGCTAAGGCCTTATATATATAAACATGACATTTGCATGAAACGTTTTGGTGTGTGGAGTGGGGTGCTGCACAAACTGTTTGGTCCGAAGCCTGACTGAATGAACACTGCTAGGCAGACACGTGAGGAACAGACCGTTAGCCTGGACCAGTGGTGTGTGAGGGCTGCGTTTCTGACCAGTTGCTGTATGCTCAGTCCACAGAGGCCGACTACGACAGTGTCCCGGTGGAGGCGTACGGCCTGGCCATGTTGAAGGGGATGGGTTGGAAGGCAGGGGAGGGCATCGGACGGACCTTCAAACAGTGAGTGTTCCGCCTCAGTGGCCACCTCAAACTCCCTGGTCATTAACTGGACAATGTTAACTCCCCAGTTCCCCCATCTTTTGTTTAATCCCACCAGAGACGTGAAGCCTATTGAACACCAGCTGAGGCCAAAGGGTCTGGGTTTGGGAGCGGACCGCTCCGCTATAAGGGACCTGGAGCCCAGCGGGCCCCGGAGGCCCCCTAAGCCAGGTGATGAGCGGAAGGAGGAGACCCTGGTTCTGGGCCCGGGAGGCTTTGTGCTGGTGGAGTCTGGAGCACACAAGGACCTGTACGGGAAGGTGAAACATAATAAGGGTCTGGATTGGGCATCTGCGATAGGTTTCAGAATTTAGCGTGACGTTATGTGTATTAATATAGACATGCATAGTATTATTTTATCTCTGCCCATTTTGTCCGTACGTGCTGTTTAGATAGACCATGTAATTTAAAAAAGATTACCCAGTTAAAACAAAAAGCCTAATCAACAATATTTGGTTTTACTTGCAACGATGCAAATATTCCTATTATTCATCTTTTTATTTTTGATGCCAAAACTATATGTTGGCAGCAACATGGGTTAAAGACACTAGATTACATAAAATCCTTGAAAGACACCAACATCCTGTTAGTTTACTGGTAAGCATTTTGATAATTAACACTTAACTTAACAATTAACACTAGTAAGAACTTCCAGGGACCACAGAACATCGCAGTAGTAGATCAATCCTGATTAAAATGTAGTAGACTTTAGAGCCATCATCACTTTTCTAGTTTAATTACTGCTTTAGTACCTTCAAATTCCATGTCATTATCACTCTACTGATTGTTATGTCTTGTATTTGTCATTCATCTTAATCTAAGAGCCTATTAGCACTGAGACACACGCACCCAGTCAACACTGCTGTATTATCGTAGTCATTTAAACTGTTCAATCAAAAAACTGTTTGTATCTACTGTTTTGTGCATCCTGTAGTATATATCCTACTGCAACCAGTATACTACTTTTATTTCATGTGAAATGTTTATCTTCCATTGACTAAAGTATTGAAATAATAGGAATGGTTTTACTGCGGTGTTGAGGATTAAGCATTTCAATATATATCGTTTACACCGGCTGTATGTCGTGATACTGGTCTGCCTTAAATCTGTCCTCCCTACACTTCCAGTTGCCACACTGTTCTTCTATTCCAGATCGAAGGGGTGGATCCGGACAATGCACGAGTAATGGTCAAGCTTGCGATTGGAAGCAAGACTGTGACAATAAGTCAATATGCACTGAAACTGGTCGACCACACAGAATATGAAAAAAACTGCAAAGACCTCAGTAAGTTTGTGTTTTATCAACATGTTTGTTTTGAGAATCCTGCCTGTAATGCCTGACAACCCGTTCACAGTAAGATACTCGTATGATGTAGTTGTGCAAACAAACGTGCCATGTATCCGTAACATTAGAGGATGGATGTTTGTCCGTCAGTATTGTCAGATACCCCTTCCCTGCATAAACAGGAGGCTGTCAGTCAAAACAAGGCCCACCCAGCCAGAACATGGTATTTGAGCAGTTTTTCTGTTTTCCATCTAAAACCCTCATGGTGTGACTGGTCCTATTATCACTAATCAGACCGGTTCCTGAGGTGGTCAGAGGTGCAGAAACGTACATCTACACACACACACACACACACACATCCACACTAAATCAAATACGCTGGTACTCTTGTGGCACTGAAGTCCATTTACTGCCTACTGTGGCTCATTTATCATGGGTACAAATATGTATTGGTCTTCCAATATTGATTATGCAAAGTACTACTACTAATTCATAATGCTGATGCAACTGTTTATTGGAGTCCCCGTTATAATTTTCCCTCCAAACAGGTCGGCTCAGCAGGGCCCACAAAGAAAAAGAAAAGGAACAGCAGAGACGAGAAGACCGGGAGAAAGAAAGAAGGAATAATGAAGAAGAGGAGAGGAAGAAAAGTAGATCTGACAGAGATGGAGGAAAGGACCAAAGGAAAAGGAAGCATAAAGATTCAAGTCAGGACAGGTACAGTATCCTGAAAATAGTTGCTTCTCTTGGAGTAGAATTTAGAATACACATTTGTCAGTATTTGTATTATAAACTATTTACTGACTTATTTGTATTTGAAACGGCATGGTAAAATATTTTTTTATTTCTTCAGAGAGAAGCCCCCAGAGAAGCTACCCCCTACTGCCCCCTCCTGGCTCCAGAGAGACCTGAAAGTTCGCTTTGTAGATAAAGCATTTAAAGGAGGAAAATATTACAATTCAAAGGTACAATGAGCATCAGTACAATGAATTGCATCCCCATGTCTATTGGGGAACTTCATGATCCACGGTTTGTGTTATTGCAGTCGGTTTACGGAAATCTGTTTTCTTGTAGATGCGAATAGAGGATGTCTTGACACCGAACATCTGTGTGTGTCGTACTGATGAAGGAAGATTCTTAGATGGTACGTTAATTAACGTCTTTGTATTTAGTGCTGCGTTGCATTTTTCACTCCCTCCAACCCACATATTTAATTGATGTTCTCTCTATATGACACTGTTACTCATTGATGCACTTGTGTGTGTTCATGATAATGTAGATGTTAAACAGACCATGCTGGAGACCATTGTACCAAGGAGTGACTCTGATGACATCATGGTTGTACTTGGTGAACACAGGGGACAGGTGAGTGGTTGGCTCATCAGTCACTTTGCCTGTCTAATATCCATACAGATTTGTATAAGTTGCAATAAGTAGTATTTTATCAATAAAAAAAAAAATGCCAGAAACTATAATGTCAGCTAGAGACCCGGTCAACAAACTGTCAAATCCTCCTTTACTACTACAGCATACACTACGAAAACAGCGAAAGAAGGCTTAAACTAGCTCTCTATAGCTAGTAAACAGAACCCTAAGCTAACATTAGCAACGGTAAACTCAGTGTTAGAGCTTTTCTTGGAACTTAATTCTCAGTTGTGTTTTTGTGGCGGAACCGCTTTCTTTACGGGTGAGTAATCGCAGAAAGCTGTAATTGTTTATAACTGAAAAGATCCCACCTAGTGCAACATTAATAATGTAATTGTGGATTAAAGGACTACAAATGTAGTTATATTGTTATTTCCATTGTTTTTAGGTGGGCCGTATCCTCCAGAGGGACCGGGACCGTTGCAAAGCAATGGTGCAGCTGGACAGACATGAGGAGAAGGTGTTCACCCTGGACTATGACTCCATTTGCCATTACGTAGGTGGGGGAGATCACTGACTCTGGTTCTTGTCCTCACAACCAGCGTGCAGCAACGTCCTCTCAAAGTGCATATGTCTTTGTTTGACCTAGTTGAGTCATAATGTGCTTGTGTATGTACAGTGAGTTATTCTAGTTCTATTTTAGCCTTGTATGAAGCGTTCTGATCTAAACAGAATGTCCACTTGGGAGATCAGAATGGTTCATAAGGGCGTAATATTGTACCTTTGTAATAAAAATAATTTCAACAACAAAGCCAAGAGATGTTACGGTAATGGCATGACAGCTTGGCAATTCTGTGTTATTCTGAATTGTTCCCTATTTCCTGCGGTTGCAATGCAAATTCAGGCTCCTGCCAATAGGCTTTTTTTTTTACCATAGTTATTTATTTAATAAAATGGACACTGATCGAATGATTACTAAAAACAAACAGTGGCAATAGTAGCAGTAACATTTAGTAGCTTACAAGTCCTGAAAAATAATATTTACAAATGGAAACCGGTTTCCATGTGCTTCTTTACAGCATACGGAATAAGCGTTGTCAGCAAACTACCAGGTGGGATCAACGAGTTGGCCAACTAACTTTGAGAAACACAACAAAAGAGGAATTGGCCTTCTGTTTTATAAGGAAAGTTAAACGAAGATTTGTTTCTGATTACCGTGTCAAACTAACCATGCCCGTTTCCTGCTTACAACGGACGACTCGTTGATCCCCCTTGGGACGATGGTACACTACTTCGGAATCTTACATTCCACGTTTATGGCCTGACAACAGAATGGTAACTTGAGGATCCATGGTAATTTTCACCAAACGGCACAAGTAGCTCGCGGCCCAGTCGGTTTTTCCTCATCGTGAGGCCCTGTGATCAGTCGTCATCGTCGTCACTGGGGGGCTTCTTATTGGCCGCGTTGGCTCGAAGTACAGCTCCAGGGCTGGGGTACGGTCGCTGCTGGAACAGGGGACCCGCTGCGGTGGTGTCTGCCCCCGTCTTCGCCTCGTTGCGCTTTGGCAAGCCAGTGGACCACGTGCCCCTGTGATGAGGAATAGAAATGTATGATACAGGGCAGAAACAAAAATCGGCAGGCATACTGGACAATTGACATTAAGTTCGGGTGAAAGGAAAGATGGCACTGGATGATGAATGTGTGGATGATTCGGTCAGTGGCATTACTTGGGAGCATCAGAATAGGCACTGGGATCCATTGGGTCCATCTCCTCATCTTTTCTCCCTGAAAGAGAAAGTTAACAAAAACATATTAGCACTAGTTCCTTCCTTAAAGGCGCACTTTACATAAGCACCTTAGCACTAGTTCATGCCATAAAGAGACCGTTTACTAGGAATGTGTTAGCAATAGCGAGGGTACACACGTAGGCAGAGTTGCAATGTTTGTGGTAAGCAAGCGATTCGTTATCCCTTGAGGACATTTCTGGACCTTTACCTCGTTTGTTCTTGTTATATGGTGCTGCCTCTTCTCTCCTCTGCATACGTCTGTCTCCCCTACCGTCATCCCTCAGTCTTTCCCTGTCCCTTTCCCTCTCCATTTCTCGTTCTCTGTCCCTCTCTCGTTCCCGCTCTCTGTCTGGCTTCTCAAATTGTCTCTCTCTGTCCTCTCCACCATCTGCAGAAAGACAGAATCAGATAATTTGAGGTTAGTGAAATTTGCAGGAGAATTGTTTACTTAAATATTGAATTTGTGTAAATACATCAAACATGCAGAATTCTCCTGTGCTGGATGCTATGATTCTTACCCCTCAACTTCTTTACAGATTTACTGATTACTGATGTGGGGTCGGTTGGGGACAGCCATGCAACCAGGTCAGATTCTACATTCCAGTAGTATGGCAGTCCACTGAGGATACGAATTACACAAAATGATGTATTGCCACGAGCAAAAAAGCATCCCCCCGGTTTCCACTAGAATACCCCAGTGGGGTTACACAATCTAAACGTTTAGTAACAGAACTCTCCTTACCAGTTCGGGTCGAATACTTTGTACCAGTTGGGTGGTAACTTCTCACGCGCAGTGGCTTCATAATCGACATTGTTATCATCGTAGTCCTCAGCAATGATCTCCTCATCCGCATCTGAAGACAGGCCGTAAACGTTATGCTACTTTAGCAACTTCGCATTTTAGCAGTCAAAACGTATTGTTATGATAATTAGTTGTTCCTATACCTTGATCGGAGTGTTTTAGAATCCCTCTTTTGGCAAGTCGAGCCAACAGTGCCGGAGGCAGAGGCATCCTACAAAAGAAAGAGTTGTATACTTATAAAGTTAATGACCCAAACCAACTAGCCATATAGCTAGCTAACTACTGCCTTAACACATTTGCTAACGTAACAACCAGCTAAGTCCTTCGAACGTTAGAACAGTCTCAGTGTTATCTCTGAATACGCTAGATGATCCTTTGTGTTAAAATAAAATAAATAAAACAAGTTAAATAAATAACTGCATCCCAAATGGTCCTTACTTTAGTTTAGATGTCGAGTAAAATCTCGCTAACCCGTGTTAGAAATAGAAAGCGCACATTGATTACGTAATCAAGGAGGATGTTCCAGGACCACTTGAAATAGTCGCATGGAAATCAGAGCACATTTTCTGGGAATAGTTGGGAAGGATAAAAACGCAGTCTCATGAAAAGTGTCTCTATATTTTTCAACTGTGAAGTGTACTAGAAACAATTAAAAACTGTTAACGTGTTTGCTACGTATCATGGTTTCAAACTAGGGTAACCGACGCATTGGAACGGGCCCAGTTGTTTTAGCTTTTTTTAACAAAAGGTGCTTTATAGACGCGTGAGAACTGGGAAGAAAACGATGTGTGAAGTCTTAACTTCAGTTATCTGTAAGGAATGTCGCAGTTCTAGGATAATTATTATTTCAGGACAATTTGGAAATTGTGAAATTATGACGCCATTGATCTTTACGTAGGAAAGTAATACGACATGTAGTATCTATTCAGTATTTCTTCAGAGGTATCTTGGTTTGACGTTTCAGAGTTCCATGTTTTTCACATTTTCAAATTTTTTTACTTTGAATTTCCGAGCTTGACAACAGCTTTACAGTTGTCAAAGTCGTACATACCCGATTTTCAAAGTAGATTTGAGAGCTACATTTGTCGAATACATTTGTGGTCACAACCCGAACTGCAATAACAAACATGGAGGAATATGCCCGTGAACCTTGGTAAAGTACATTTAAAATTATGCAAATAATTATACCCAGACAGTTAATGCTCGTGCCATCTCTCTTTAGCCAACATGGTCTGCTTCCCTTATTTCTCTGACTTTCGTGTCCGAGTTTTTTTGTCATGACTAAAGGTTTAGTTCAGCTAGTCGCAGTGACATAATAACTGTCCTGTATGTAGCTTACACAATTTAATTAGCTCAGTTCTTTTACGTAGTATTAACTATGTTTGCGCTTTACACTGCAGAATCGGGAATCTGCAGTGAAGACAACAGTTTTCTTCAAAAAGCTAAGGGATTTGTTTGACACATTTCAGGCTGTGTATTTTGTAAAAGCTTATTAAAAAATATGTAAAAAGGGCTTTATAAATACAGTTGTTTAAAATGTAATCGCTCTTACATTCGTAGACTGGAGGGAAGGACTGACCATGCCATACAATCGTTTTATTGGAGACTATTTTACATTGTTTACGAACATTAATGCAAAACAATGTTTTATTTTGTGTTCTGGCAATGAACTAAACTTTATAAAAATAGATATAGCAACTAAAAATAATAACTTCACACTGCATCAGGTACTCATTGGTAGGTCATTCTTGTTAATGCTTGCTCTTTTGGGTTTGAGGCTGGGTATCTGTAAAAGCACCTTTTGACCACTGTCGATATTGAATGGGCCTTGTAAAATACATTTGACTGACTGATTGATAGAGGGCAGCAATTGTTTAAGTTTTCGTAATGTTTTGTCATTCGTTTGCTCAAGTGGTTGATTGACAATATTTGCTTTTAAGACAAGGTAGTAATATCAATGCTGCTCCCTACTGCTCAAGTACTGAGGCAGCTTTAAAGAAGACTTTGTAAATTCTCTTAATGTAAGGTTTGTTTATGAATTGTAATTGGTATGGTAATCAATAACAGTCCTAAAAATGCATGCATATATACTATAAACTGCATACACACATGCATGCATAAATACTATGGACTTTTGAATCTCTTTTGTATCCTCAGTCCCTGGAGGATAGTGGATGACTGTGGTGGTGCCTTCACTATGGGGGCCATTGGTGGAGGGGTATTCCAGTCAATCAAGGGCTTTCGGAACGCTCCTGTGGTGAGTTTGAAATGTTCCCTCTTTGCTAATCGTTTCAATTTTTTGATCATTACCAGAATTAGACAGAGATTACAGAATGTCCACCCATCTCTGCACAGGGCCTTCAGCACAGACTAAAAGGGAGTGCCAATGCTGTGAGAATGAGAGCGCCTCAGATCGGTGGTAAGGCTCACTGTCTCTTAAATGGTGGTCTTTTACAGCATAAAGTGCAAGTCGCATGCCTCATCTCTCTTGTTTATTAATGGCTAACCGCGTGCGTGACGCTCATGCAGGTAGCTTTGCCGTGTGGGGTGGACTCTTCTCCACTATTGATTGTGGCCTCGTCCGTATTCGTGGAAAAGAGGACCCCTGGAACTCAATAACTAGTGGGGCGATGACTGGGGCGGTGCTGGCTGCGCGCAGTGAGTGCTGATGGCAAACATTTGGCAATCTGTTAAATGTACGCATGACAGATCATGACCCACCTGTTAAACATCACTTCATGGGCCTGACTGTTGGCTTTGTGCACTGCTCAGGTGGGCCCTTGGCTATGGTGGGGTCGGCCATGATGGGTGGAATCCTGCTGGCCCTGATCGAGGGCTTTGGGATCCTTCTCACCAGATACACAGCGCAGCAGTTTCAGAACCGTGAGTAATGTGACTTACTTGACAGCACTTCTTGGTTTGACTATTCTGCACCCGTGACATTAGGTTATTTAGGCATATTGCATTTTGTGTTGTATAGAAATTGATTGATTGATTCACAACCTGAGTTAAAATGGAAATCACCAGGCACTAGAAATGTGCAGAGGTGATTTATCCTTACCTTTGTTCTTCTTTCTCCTATCCAGCGAGTCCCTTTATGGATGACCCAAGCCAGCTTCACCCTAAAAATACCAGCCAGCAGCCAACTGGGTTCCCGTAGAGCTCAAGTCCTAGATGCATCCCTGCATACTGTGAAAGCCTTTATGGATACCACACAGGTATCAACAAACTCAGGAAAACATCTCTCCCCAGCTCTTTCCTTGTAATGTTCTCATCTTTATGCAATATGTAATTGTCTCTCAGGGTTAGTGAATATATTTTTAATATTTATTAATGTTTGTGTTTTTAAAACTGTATATACTCATTTTTATGATATTTATTAATGCAAACACGCAGACCAGGGCTTCAGACAATGTGTTATTGGACAATGTGACCATTTTATTTTCCGGTACATTTGGGAATTGTATCGATGCATTTAGCCTAGAGCACTATGAACGACTTAAATTTTAGTAGGGATAAACACCTATAGCCTTCAGTTATTAATAATGCTACATGTTGATGCACCTGTTTGGCATTTCAGTTTGCGAAAATGATTCCAGAAAATGTTTGGGTGGCATTTAGTAATTTTACCAGCTGTTCACTTTTTAAATGTATAGCTAGCTAATGGAAGCCCTGGGACATACCTCATTTTATGGTGACTGTAATAATATTGGTGCTTTATAACCACAGTTAACAGATATAAAATGTACAATGTATTACACTGTTTAATGCTGTAGCACAGGGGTCTACATCCCTGCTCCTGGAGAGCTACTGTCCAGATGGTTTTCACTCCAACCCTAATTTATCCCACCTAACCAAAATAGGCAGTTCATTACTGAATGAGGCTGCATATACATGGGGTTGGCGTAAACACAACCAGGACGGTAGCTCTTCTGGACCACGTTTGGAGACCCTTGCTGTAGTGTGTTCTGATCTAAGCACTATATGGTATATCCTCTTTGATGAACCAAAGCACTTTATTACTCCATCTTGATGTATAGAAGCAGTTGATAAGATGTTATTCATTTAATTGCTGCTTTAAAATACAGTGTAATTTTCTGGAAAACAATTAAATTGTGTATTCTGTGAATGTGACTCGCTGAAATTATTTCGAGTACGCAGCGGCATGCTGTTGATTCTCTTGAACGAGTCCGTAATTATACACGCCCTTTAACTTGGAATTCTGGGACATGTATGCTAATAGAACATGGACAAAAATGGACGTGCAGCCGCCGCCTATCCGAACCTTGGATGATTATCTTTTGGGCTCGGCTCGGTTCGCCGTGCCAGATGTACGAAATCTGGAGCGATGGAATAATCGTATAATAAACAACCTGCTATATTACCAGTCCAACTATTTCGTCTCGTTTTTGACAGTCCTTGGAATGTTGGGGTACGTTTCCTTTCGTGGGCGTATATTGCATGTAACAACTGCTATTGTTTAGATATCATTGTATAAGCTATTTTAACGTTTTTTTGAGTCATCATCACGAATAAATGGGTAATGGGTGGGCTGACTTCATGATTTATAGTGAACCAAAAAAGTTGTTCATATTTGCTAACTTTATTTTCAATTACGCACATATAAATCACTATTGGATTCGTGGCCTAATGACGAGACTATTAGGCTGTTGCTGTCACAAACATAAGACCTATATCCCTCTTGCTCTGACAGGTATTTCCAACCCTTCCACCTATTTTTGGGTGCCACGGTGGTGACGTTGATGTTCCTGGGGTTTGTGTGGGCTGCAGAGAACCAGGCTCAAATCAGACGATTCCGCCGTAACCACCCTTGCCTGGCAATATGTGCCATCCTGGTAGCCAGTTATTTCTTCCTCACGGTGCTCGGGGGAGTGGCTGTCTTCCTTTTTGGCATAGCCTTCCCGATCTTAAGTTAGTATCTATTCATCTCTCTTGTCCCACTCTTGAAGCACAATTCACGTACTTAAATCTACTTGCAGTTTAAAGCCTTGTTGTAGCCGACAGACCATGACCTCTTTTCATTTTCCCTGTGTCTCTTTAGTAATTCTGATCCACGCCTCTGTAAGGCTGCGGAGCCTGAAGAACAAGTTGGAGAATAAGCTGGAGAGCATTGGCCTGAAGAGAACACCTATGGGGCTGCTATTAGAGTCACTGGGACAGGAACAGGAGGCTGGGTCTTAAGGGGGAAGAAAAAAATACTGATGCCAGGTTCTATTTCAGTGTTTTTGTCCACAATTTAGCAATGAATGGCCACATTTTAGCAAGATAATGACGACGAGGCCCCATAAGCCAGGTTCTTTCACATGTCTTGTATATCCACGTATGTATTTAGGGTTAGTGGCCAGAGACCTAAATGGAACAAGGCCTTTCCGATGGCTTGGCAGTCTGAGAAAAAGACTGGGTGTAAAAAGCAGGGGGGAAATGCTTGTTATATCCACTTGGCCACAAAATTGTTGGAACAGATTGAAAATTCTGTATGTATTAGGCCCATATCACGCACACACTAACTGTTGCAGGTTTATTTTTTTGCACATCTTTGTTAGTTATTTCCAAATTCAAAGATTACATTCTGTGGGTTGATAAACGGCACTGAGAGGGGAGCTTCTTGTAACATGCGTGGGATTTGTTCCAATAGAATGAAGGCTTTCTAAAATGCAGTTTATACTCCAGTGTTATTGTTACAAAGTTATTTTACATGAAAACTGAAGGTGATTGATGGACCACTATTTTCAGACCATGCTGATTTTTGTGTTTTTGTCCATATGGTATTTTGGGGATTTAATGAGTGTTTAATACGTTTTAGGTTAAAACGAAAACCGAAATTTAAATGTACATGCCTATGATTCAAAGAATGTTTACCAGAATTATTTGTCTCTTTCCAAGCACAATGTGGTGCGAATATTGTGTATGGCAGTCTGCTTTTATTGTGCAAAATTTTATTCAATTGGTAATAGTATGTTTTGCATTTATCATTGTCAGCCTTGCTTTCTGTAGTTCAAATATTGTGATTCTGTTGTTTTTTTTGCTCCAAAGCTGTCAAGATGTATTTACACTTTATTTAATACATAATATGCCTTACTTCAGCAGACTCTTGTCATGGTGTTATTTACTTAAGTTTCTTATTATGTTTTTTTAATGTGATGCTAAGAGCAGAATAGTAGCTATATCGATCTGGTTTTCTGGTCAGCCGATACGACAGCACAAGAGGGAAGTCAGAATTCTTCTGTGCTGCATTTTACAGTTATTTACTATCAATTCCTGTATATATGCATGAATGTAAAGATAATTTGGATTTGTTGCTGTCCGTGGTGCTAGATTGCGTAGTGGCCAGATGACCCATTCTTAAGAATGTTTTAATCGTATCCACGGTCACTAGAAGTTTCCATACGTCTCCTCCGCCCTCCCTTTAAAAGATTTCATGACTGACATGCCTTTAAACGGCTCAATTACTGTAATCCTGAATTGAAGGCTGACCACAACAGATAGCTAGCAACCTGGAGATTGTTTCGGAAACACGTTGATAGCAAATATCTATATTTCTTGCCAACCTGTGGATGAATTTAAAAAGAAACGCTTCGTTCGATCAAGGAATTACGGTCAGATTGCATGTGTAAATTGTTGTAGAAATGATTGGGAAATGGATGGACAATTACCGGAGTGGGGCTCTGACACAGATTATAAAATAACTTGCTAACTCTAAAACGGTTTTTCTTACAAGTGTCATCTGTGATGCACCACCATTTTTGAAATATTAGTTGGTCAAAGTCTACACAGGTATTTGATGGTGGCTTTTCCCCAGAAGGCATATAGAGATTTTCAACTGCGAGATGGCAGGAAAAGGTAAGATATCGTCCTAAAATGTCATTTGAAAAGCCTGGTCCTGCGACTTTATTTTGTAAACAAGTAACTTATTAAGTGCTAGTTTATTATTTTACATGCAATAACCTACTGTACGTTAGGTCGACACGATGCAATTTAAAGCCAATTAAAGCTATACCATTACATATGAAAATGCTAAAACAACATAAAAAGTAAGCGGTACAGCTAATTCAGATGTTGAGGTATTGGGGTACCTTTTAAAATTCTTCTATCAATTAGTATCGTGTATATGTTATCATTTAGTAAATATAAGCTGTTACTACAAGATAAATTGACTGACAGCTTTGTCAACGTCATTATCCTATGTTTTACCATTAGGCCTACATACCATTGTCACTAAACACAATAAAGAATTCTGGTAACCGCCAACCCTTGTGCCAACAGGTGACCAGCTAAAGAACTGGGTCACAGCTGTTCTGCTCAATATGGTGCCTACTGTGCTCTCAGGCCTTATATATTATTGCACCACGTAGGTCTATTATACCTTTCTCTATGTGGCCATTTAAATGTACTCTGTAGACCTATTATATTGTCAGCCTATCAGCCTATCGTACAAATCATTACTATCTAGTAGCTCTATCAAAGCTCATTTTTTAGGTCTATCATACTTTGTTCTATACTCTGTTGGCATACTGTCTTAATACTTGCATTTGTATTGAACTCTTATTTTACCAAGTTGACTAAATCTGTGGAGGATTTGGTGGTCGTTAGAGTTTGAGGGCCTGATAGAATAATTTTGTGCACTGGGATGTTTAGTGACCACAGAACATTTCTTCTCAGTCAAGTTATTATAACTGACTCAAATGAAATAGCAGGCCACCACATAGAAACAACTAGCAATGACAACATTTTATACTGCACATAATTCACACAGTGATGCGTAGTGACTGTACTTAAACCTGTATAAGTCGTTGGATAATTTAATGGTATCCTAAATAATTTACTCATAGTTACTTTATAGGAACATTCTAGCAAACCATAGAAGGGTCACCTCTCTACCCCTTCTTTTACAGAGGATGGTGTCTCGTTGGCTGGCTCGGTGTCCGACACCCTTGGCTCTACTGCCTCTGGCAAGAAGAGAGGTGGAGGACAGAAGAAGCAGATGCAAGCCAACAAATCTGCTCTCAGAGCCCCTCGAGCCCTCTGCTGCCTTACCCTTAGTAACCCCATCCGTATGGCTGCCTTGGCCCTCGTTGAATGGAAATATCCTTCAGTGGCCATATTTCTCTGGGGGGGGGGGGGGGGGGGGGGGGGGGTGTATGTAGATTGTTGTGTGGGTGTGTGTAAATTCCTAGAACGTGTTTTCAAATAATGTGTGGCCCTTCTCAGAACATACACATATTTTATGAATGCAAATACATATGAAAGTTGTGCCAGTCAGATGAGATACTGAAGCAAGGAAATTATTGGATTTGAGAAAGTTGTCATGCTTTTCAGATACTGTACACACCAGCCCAATTTTAAAACATGACGAGTGTGATGGAAAAAACACAACTATATTCTATTCAACGGCGTACCCTTAACTGTGGCCCTTCAGACCTTTTGATATTTTCATTCTACTTGCTATCTTTGCCAACTGTGTGGCTCTAGGTGTATCCAAACCCTTCCCAGAAGAAGACTCAAATTCCACCAACCACAACCTGGTGAGTTGGTGCTAGGTGGATGATACAGCAGCTGTTGTGTAATTCAATCTACATAGACCAAAATCAAACTATTAGGCCTGAATTCCAAGCGCTACATCTGGTGAAAACTAATAATACCCTCCATAGGGTAGAGCCTGGTGGTGGGAGCATCATGCAATGGGGATGCTTTTCAGTGGCTTAGTGGCTACTGGGAGACTGGTTATGATTCAGGAATGGACGAACAGAGAAAAATACTGAGGACCTTGAAGGAAACCTGATCCAGATCCAGGACCACTCTGGGCACAGATTCACCTTACAGCACGTCAATGACTCGATGCACATGGCCAAGACAATGATGGAGTGGCTTCAGGACGAGTCTGGGAATGTCTTAAAACCCATTAAATATTTCCGTTCTCTGATGCTCCCCATCCAATCTGACTGAGCTTGAGCAAGCCTAAAAGGAAGATTGGGAAAAACTGGGGCTTCTAAAACAGTAATGAATTAAGATTCAAAATACATGAGATAATTTCAGCTTTTTATTGGGCATCGTTTTAATGAGGAATTATGTGTGGTGGCAAAAAATTCTGATTTCACAATTTCTAAATGAAATTTACAATGCAACAAAATGTGGAGAAATGGGTCTGAATACTTTCTGAAGGCAATGTATGCATGTGCTCTCTTGCTATAGCTCATTCATAACAAACAAAAAGGGTTACATTTAGACGTAAGAGGTTATAGGAACTGTATGACGTAAAGAAGTGAGGACAATGTGATCTGTATATAGAGTGAAATCTATTTGAAACATCGTCTGGAAGTTCTTCCAAGAGAAGTTGGATGTGGGGGTAGTAGGACACAAATGGTTTTGTTGAGTTTGATCAACCTGCCTTGGCTGTGCAAACTAGATCCCTTTATTGGATTGGAAACTGAGGCTGAAGCCTTTTTCTTCAGGTTAACATCCTTCTCTCTAGTATAGAGATCTAGTATAGGGAACTTTGTAGACGTTCGTGGTGCACAGTATTTGTGCACTTTGGCTATGAAAATACAATTCCTACTGGAGCCTACGTGTTGAAAACAATGTTGCTAACCACATCAAAGCTAATTAAAGTAGAATTAAGATATCACAGCCATTAATATTTTTATGAATTCATTAATGATACTTCTATACCTCAGTTCATAGTTAAGATCTGACTTTCTAATTGTCACCTCACTTTTTGGACAGTTGGGCTCTGGCTAGGATTTGGCTGCCTTCCATTTGATGTAGAGACTATGGTGCCCTGGATTAACTGAATTAGGATTCATTAGGCCAAGGGTTACTGACTGATTACTTATTAGGCCAGTTTTAGGCGTTAGGTTTAATGGGCAAAAGCTTCAGTAGTCGTTACCAATAGGACACCTTGATTCTGAAAGGGCTCCTTGTTCCTGTGAACCCATTATGTCCTCCTTATCACCCTACAGTACCCTACCACACTCTACCCTACACTACCTCATAACCTTACTTTACCATATCCTACTGCTCGTTGCCCCTACCACACCATACAATACCATCACACCATACCAAGCTAAATCTTGCCAAAGACAACCAAACGACAGCATGTATACCATACCATGCTATCTTCTTATCTGCGAGGGCAGGAACAAGTAGAGTACATCTTCCTGGTCATCTTCACCATTGAGACCTTCACTAAGATCCTGGCCTATGGCTTGGTTATGCACCCCAGCGCCTACATCCGCAGTGGCTGGAATCTGCTTGATTTTGTCATTGTCATTGTTGGGTAAGCTATCTGATGTCCTCTTTCCACTACTGTAACGGTCTCCCTTTTTAATAGCATTGTGCTGACTGTTGGTTTGTCGTTTTAACAGTATTATGCGGAATGTTGATTTGTTGTTTTAACAGTATTGTGCTGACTTTAGGGTTGTTGTTTTAACATTATTGTGCTGACTTTTGGGTTGTTGTTTTAACATTATTGTACTGACTGTTGGGGTTGTTGTTTTAACATTATTGTACTGACTGTTGGGGTTGTTGTTTTAACAGTATTGGACTGACTGTTGGGTTGTTGTTTTAACATTATTGTGCTGACTTTAGGGTTGTTGTTTTAACATTATTGTGCTGACTTTTGGGTTGTTGTTTTAACATTATTGGACTGACTGTTGGGTTGTTCTTTTAAAATGTTTGTGCTGACTGTTGGGTTGTTGTTTCAGATTGTTCAGTGTGGTTGCCGAGGGGACGGCTGAACACAAGCCTGGAGAAGCCCATCATGCAGCAGGCAAACCAGGAGGCCTGGATGTTAAAGCCCTGCGAGCCTTTAGGGTGCTGCGACCCCTTAGGCTTGTGTCTGGTGTGCCCAGTAAGTGCTGTGTTTGTTACACTGAAGCCCATTTCATTGCGTGTGTATGTGTGTGAAAATGTTTCCATGTGTTCATGTTTGTTTTTTCCAGGTCTACAGATTGTGTTGAACTCCATCATGAAGGCTATGGTCCCCCTGCTCCACATTGGTTTGTTGGTCATGTTCGTCATCATCATCTATGCCATTATCGGCCTGGAGCTCTTCCTCGGCAGGATGCACAAGACCTGTTTCTACGTGGGCACCGGTACAAACAGAGACCTGTGTACTTTGGAACTGTGCAATTTTGTACACTTACAAACATTATGTGATAGTGTTACATTTGTGTAATTGTGCTAAACAAACTAAACTAATTGTTTACATACTGTCATGGCTTCGGTGTGTGATGGAACCGAACGCAGACATATTTAAAGAAAACGTGAATTTATTCTAAACAAGACAAACACGAACTAGACACGAAGACAAAGGGGATGAAACAAGCAGCAAAACGTATATCTAACTAAACATGAAACACACTGTGAAAACTTACTGAAAAAACATGTAGCGTATCCACAGGACATAAAACCAAACAGGACAGGACAGGACAGGACAGGACAGGACAGGACAGGACAGGACAGGACAGGACAGGACAGGACAGGACAGTGAACGTCGCAGGGTGAACAAACAATAAACCACACCGAATGTGGCTAAAACCTAACTTAAGTAGGCTCCTCAATCAGAGGCAACTGGCAACAGCTGTCTCTGATTGAGGAGCCCACAACAGTGGCATAGAAGTGCCTAGAGGCACCTCCATGTGTCATGCCCTGACTGTGAGCCCCGAGGGACAGATATGGCCAGGGGCCCCCAGCCAGGACATGACACATACCATGAAAGTTGCCTCTCATCTTTCTTACAAAATAAAATACATTTGTCGGAATTATTAAATCTCGTAAACTTCTCGCAGATCTGAATGTGGATGATGACCCAACACCATGTGCGTTTGCTGGGAATGGGCGTGATTGTGTGGGGAATGGGACGGAGTGCAGAGGACCCTGGGAAGGGCCTAACGGTGGGATCACCAACTTCGACAATATCTTCTTCGCCATGCTGACTGTTTTCCAGTGTATCACCATGGAGGGTTGGACCGATGTACTCTACTGGGTAGCGTCACATATTTCATTTGCCATCTGAAATGATCTCCTCTTTCCCATAGTGCATCAGTTTTGATCAGAGAGTCGTGGGCCTCATGGAGCCTGATCAAATGCAATGCAATAGGTGTAGTGTTTTGTCAGATTGTTTGTTTTGTATCTGGAACACAGTGTTGGATTAACTCTCGCCGTACCCCTGCAGATGAACGATGCCATTGGCTTTGAGATGCCCTGGGTGTACTTTGTCTCCCTGGTCATCTTTGGCTCGTTCTTCGTGCTCAATCTTGTATTGGGAGTGTTGAGCGGGTGAGTCAGGCGGAGTGGGAGTGTACGTCCATGTGTTTGTCCGGGTGTAGGTTGTGGGCTGACCCTCCACACTGTGTCTGTGTGTCCAGGGAGTTCTCCAAGGAAAGGGAGAAGGCTGTGGCTCGAGGAGAGCTGCAGGAGGCCCAGAACAAAAGGCAGATGGAGGAGGATATGTGTGGCTACATGGACTGGCTTATTGAGGCAGAGGACGTGGATGAAGAAGGGAACAAGCGTATGGAGAAACTGACGGACGGAGACACACAGACACACACAAATAGATGTACACCTCCACACACCCACAGAGTCTGACTTTCCCTTCTTTCTCCCAATAAGGTGCTGCTGTTGCCAAGAAGAAGTTAATGAAGAAGTATGGCTGGTATAAACACAGTGAAGATGGAGGTATGATGACCTGTCACTCTCCCCTCACTGTTCCTGTCTTAGAACCTGACATCCTGTCAGTCTCCCCTCACTGTTCCTGTCTTAGAACCTGACATCCTGTCACTCTCCCCTCACAGTTCCTGTCTTAGAACCGGACATCCTGTCACTCTCCCCTCACTGTTCCTGTCTTAGAACCTGACATCCTGTCAGTCTCCCCTCACTGTTCCTGTCTTAGAACCTGACATCCTGTCACTCTCCCCTCACAGTTCCTGTCTTAGAACCGGACATCCTGTCACTTTCCCCTCAGTGTTCCTGTCTTAGAACCTGACATCCTGTCATTATCCCTTTATTGTTCCTGTCATTCTCCCTTCAATGTTCCTGTCTTAGAACCTGAGTGCTGCTTGACACTGCAGTCCAATATCTGGTTCTGCTGTGTTTTCAACAGAATCGGATTCAGACTCTGAATTTGAAGCATATCTCGACGATGACAATGGCTTCTGCGCATCTCTTATGTAAATAAAATAATGAATCGTTTTTTTATATGCAATAAACATTTTTCCATCAATGTTGTCATGTAACAAATATTTCTCCCATTTTACAGGGCTAAGATGATGGCGAACAGTTTCTGGTCAGTGTGGACACAAATCATTTATATGAATTTATTACCAATGTACAGAGAGTTAACAAAGATTGTTTACGTCCCCTCTCTTAACATTTCCACGGTTTCTGTCTTCTCTCAGTGACCAGTTATGCCAACTGAACCACGCCTTTCGGAAGAACTGTCGTGTTGCCGTCAAATCCCAGAACTTCTACTGGCTGGTGCTTCTCTTGGTGTTTCTCAACACCGCTGCCAGTGCCTCAGAACACTACGGACAACCCAAATGGCTCACTGAGATGCAGGGTTAGCATACGCCAGACATGTCTGTTCTACTGTCTGTTTCCAGTAACTGATTCCTGTTTTTTAGGTTTCACATGTAATCATTTAGCTGTCATCTAGAGGGACTTAAGGGACTGATCCGGTACTGCTGGGGACTTTCACCAGTGACCTTTCTGCTACTGGTCAAATGCTAAAACCACTGGGCTATCTGCCATCTCCCTATTAGCAATATCATTGCTAATCATGTAATTTTGTAGCATTAAATGGTGTTATACAGTATAACACCATAAACACATGTAAAAATAACCTTTCTTTTCTCTGTCTTTCCTTTAGAGCGAGCAAATAAGATTCTTTTGATGTTATTCACACTGGAGATGCTGTTGAAGATGTATAGTTTTGGCTTCCAGATTCACTTCTTGGCTCTGTTTAACCGCTTTGACTGCTTTGTGGTGTGTGGTGGTATCCTGGAGACCGTGCTGGTTGAGTTAAATTTCATCCCTCCCATCGGCATCTCTGTGCTGCGCTGTGTCCGTCTCCTCAGGGTGTTCAAAGTCACACGGTAGGTACATACATGGTCTTGCAAGCTTGGTTTAGTCAGACAGTGGTTTTATAAACAAGGCTATAACAATAAAACAACATGAAACAAACACAGGATAGATGCTTGCCTTCTCTGAGAGCAGTTATCATGCTATAGATAACTGGAGATACTATAACAGTAGATACTATAACTCTATATATTTTAACATTAGATACAAAGTACCATAACTGTAGAAACTTTAACTGTAGATCTATAACTGTAAATACTATAACAGTAGATACTCTAACTGTAGATATATAACTGTAAGTACTATAACTGTAGAAACTATAACTGTAGATACTGTAACTATTGATCTATAACTGTTGATCAAACACTGTGGATATATAACTGTAGATACTATAACTGTATATACTATAATTGCAGATCTATAACAGCAGATACTATAACTGTAGATCTATTACTGTAGATCTATAACTGTAAATCTTTAACTGTAAATATTATAACTGTAGATCTATTACTGTAAATCTATAATAGATATATAACTGGGGAACTGTAGTTACTGTAACTGTTGATACTATAACTGTAGATACTATAACTGTAGATTCTCATATCTGTAGATCTATAATTGTAGATCTATAACTGTAAACACTAGAACTGTAAATATTGGAATTGTAGTTACTGTAACTGTAGATACTATATCTGTAAATACTAGAACTGTAGAAACCTGTAGTTTACAGCTCATTATACAGGGTGGTATGCTCAGTCACTCCCTCAGTTATTCCCCCCAAGGCAAACGTTGACAAGAGGTTTTATGGACCAAGCCAAAATAATCATATATAACTTATGATCAAATGTAGAATGACTGCTCATGGAAAACGAGATGGCTTTAATAAGCATATGTACATACAGTATAGAACTCATTGGTGACTAGGAAGGGAAGACTACTAGACTTACAAATGACACATTCATTGATTACTTACCCTCAAACACAAAACACATTTGTCTCCATTCAGGCACTGGGCGGCCCTGTCAAACCTGGTCAATTCTCTGCTAAACTCCATGAAGGCTATCTGCTCCTTGTTGCTCCTTCTCTTCCTCTTCCTCATCATCTTCTCCCTGCTGGGCATGCAGCTGTTTGGGGGGAAATTCAACTTTGATGACACTCAGATGAAGAGGAGCACATTTGACACTTTCCCTCAGGCCTTGCTCACATGCTTCCAGGTGACAAGCTACCATGTTCTACATCCCCCACACTGCTACCATGTTATTCATCCCTCACACTACTAGCATGTTCTACACCCCTCACACTGCTACCATGTTCTACATCCCTCACACTGCTACCATGTTCTACACCCCTCACACTGCTACCATGTTCTACACCCCTCACACTGCTACCATGTTGTACATCCCTCACACTGCTACCATGTTCTACACCCCTCACACTGCTACCATGTTGTACATCCCTCACACTGCTACCATGTTATTCATCCTTCACACTGCTACCATGTTCTACATCCCTCAGACTGCTACCATGTTATACACCCCTCACACTGCTACCATGTTCTACACCCCTCACACTGCTACCATGTTGTACATCCCTCACACTGCTACCATGTTATTCATCCTTCACACTGCTACCATGTTCTACATCCCTCAGACTGCTACCATGTTATACACCCCTCACACTGCTACCATGTTCTACACCCCTCACACTGCTACCATGTTATACATGTATCTGCTTTTCCTCATTGGCCTTTTGTCTCTCGATTTTGTCTCGGTAGATTCTTACAGGAGAAGACTGGAATGCTGTTATGTATGATGGGATCATGGCTTATGGCGGGCCAATCTTTCCACAGATGATCGTGTGCATCTACTTTGTCTCTCTTTTTGTTGTCGGAAACTGTATCCTTTTATTTTGTATCAAAACAGTGAATGCACATTCAATATGGACACATGTGGCCACAGCCGGTACTCCATGCGTTCAGTGTGTTCAGTGTGTTCAGTGTGTTCAGTGTGTTCTGAATCTTCTGAATCAGCTTTTCAATCTCCTGATCTCCTGATCAGATATCCTGCTCAATGTCTTCTTGGCTATTGCTGTGGACAACTTGGCAGGAGACGGTGGAAAAAAGAAAATAGAGTAAGATTTGTTTATGAAATTTCTTTTTTTTTTTTTTGACATTCTGGGCATGTGATACATACAGGAATGAAGGAGAGTGTATAAAGGGTGTACTACGACCAAGTGCTACGTTTATGTTTTTTTGCAGGGAGAAAAAAGAGGAGGAAGAGGACTGGGATGAAGATGAAGACAAAGAGGATGAAGACGCGGGCGTATGTACCAAAATTTTTATCAGTGCCAAAACAACGGTACAGCATGATTTTCAGCAACTGCAGTGAACCTCTCCCACCGATGAGGGGTTCCGGGGGAGCTGTGCCCGCAAGGTGTTAAGGGTCACATGATGTACAGCCGTTCTGTTCGCCCTTCCCTTCAGAATGACATGGATGACTGGGAGGAGAATGAAGAGCTGAGAGCCATCGAGGGCCTGGAGGGTGAGTGTTGTTCCACCTCAGTGGGATTCTCACCGGACCGAGGTTACCTGTGGATCGTTCTGAACTATCTGGTCCACTCCACGCTCTAGGAATCATGCCTGCGAAGCCGGAGTTTTCCGCTCCGAAAGAGAAGATTGAACCCATCCCAGATGGGAGCTCTTTCTTCATCCTTGGGAAGAGAAATTGGTACGTTGCCTCCTCAGTAAGCCGCCGTCAAACGCATGGCAGTGTGTGTCGGACCTTGTTTCCCCTCAAAACGTCAGATTCATTGACCTGGTCTGTCCTCTCCCCTCAGCCTTCGAGTGGCATGTCACAACCTCATCCACCACCCGTACTTCACCAACCTCATCCTTGTGTTCATCATACTCAGCAGCATTTCACTGGCTGCCGAGGATCCAATCCGAGCTCACTCCTTCAGGAACAATGTAGGGCAGCCTAGCAGTAGAACCAACAGATGTCTAACTAGCCAGCATTCAGTCTCACTTTCACTTATGAACAGCCATTAGCCACTAAAGGCAACCAACATCTATGTTGTTAATCTGTTCAGATTATTCTTCCCAACACCATTTGCCACAAATCTCCCATTTCTGTTTAAGGCTTTCAATCGCAACACCTCATATCTATTACTAGAGTGATTTGATATGACTGACATTACTATGAAGACTACGAGCATATCCTATGTTTCCTCAGATGCTTGGCTACGCTGATTATGCATTCACCTCCATATTCACCGTGGAAATCATACTGAAGGTAAAATCTGACCATACGTGAGGTAAACATGGTCATACACATTTGATATGCAACAACACTTTGTCTAATTGTGTTATTAGAGTTATTAGACAATGGTCTAATAACGTGTAATGGGGCCACATAGAATCAGCCATAAGTTTCTCCCACTGTAGGTGACGGTTTTCGGTGCATTTCTTCATCCTGGCTCCTTCTGTAGAAATGCCTTTAATCTCCTGGATCTGTTGGTTGTCAGTGTATCTCTGGCATCTTTCTTCCTCCAGTGAGTATTCCTTTGAATGTTAACCAAGTGGGATCCAACCTCCAGTGCATAACTTTAACGCTTGTGCCTTAAGTTGGTGGGGTGTTAAATGAATTTACCTAAGTTTTACTTAAACAATTATGTCTTTGTTATTTGTAAGGTTATGGTGATTTCTAGAAATGTGTTACATTTGTACTTGTCAGTCCAATAGTTTTATAAAGTGGTTGGTAGAAAAGAGCAAGAATGTGTGGGTCCATGAAGAAAAAGAGTGTGTGTGTGTGTGAGTGTGTGTGTGTGTGTGTGCAAAGCAATGTTAAAAGGATGATGATCTGTTTTTATCCTTACAGCTTCATTGTTATGATAGTGTAACAACCTTGTCTGTTGGTCAGACAAGAAATGTTCTGTGGTTCATTCTCACAATCTCACACTCTTGTCTGCCTTTTCCTTACACTCCCTTACAGTTCCAGCGCAATCTCTGTGGTCAAGATCTTCAGGGTACTGAAGGTGCTCAGGCCACTTCGAGCCATCAACAGAGCCAAAGGACTCAAGGTAAACATTTGACTACTTCCTGTCTCGCTTTTTCTACAGAAGTATCCTCCTCTGTCCTTCACTCAGTTAAACGACATACATGCCCTTGTGTCTATGTTTCTGTTAACAGAATGTTGTGCAGTGCGTGTTTGTGGCAATCAAAACCATCGGGAACATCTTGATCGTCACAACTCTCCTGCAGTTCATGTTTGCTTGTATTGGCGTGCAGCTCTTCAAGGTCCTTGTTCATTTATCTTTTCCGCCTTAAGTGACCCTCACTTCTCATCACTTACCTGAAGCGTTTGTCTGACCTGTGTGTTACAGGGCCGATTCTACAGATGCACCGACGAAGCTAAACACACTCCTTACGAGTGCATGTAAGACGTTAGTCCTGTCTCACAGTGCTGACCTGACATACCATAATGGGATTACTAATGAGCACAGCTTTGTTTCTCTGTTAGCCGATGTGTACGTATGTGTGTGTTTTGTGTTATAGGGGGACGTATGTGGTGTACAAGGATGGTGATATGAATCACCCCATGGTGAGAGAGAGGAAATGGGAAAACAGTGAATTCAACTTTGACAATGTGCTGCAGGGCATGTTGGCTCTGTTCACTGTGTCTACGTTTGAGGGCTGGCCACAGTGAGTACCGACGCAGCGCATTAGAACATGAGTACCGACGCAGCGCATTAGAACATGAGTACAGACGCAGCGCATTAGAACATGAGTACAGACGCAGCGCATTAGTACATGAGTACCGACGCAACGCATTAGAACATGAGTACCGACGCAACGCATTAGAACATGAGTACCGACGCAACGCATTAGAACATGAGTACCGACGCAACGCATTAGTACATGAGTACCGACGCAACACATTAGTACTTGAGTACCAACGCAACGCATTAGAACATGAGTACCGATGCAACGCATTAGCACATGAGTACCGATGCAACGCATTAGTACATGAGTACCGACGCAGCGCATTAGTACATGAGTACCGATGCAACGCATTAGAACATGAGTACCGATGCAACGCATTAGAACATGAGTACCGATGCAACGCATTAGAACATCAGTACCGATGCAACGCATTAGTACATGAGTACCTACGCAACGCATTAGCACATATGAAGGCGATCTGTGCGTTTAGTGAAGCAGTTGGTGCTGTATTTTTCAATGCATTAGTACACATGATTACAAACTGTTCATTCAGTGAAGGAGTTGGTCCTGTCTTTTCAACTCTCGTATTATAAACCCTCAGGATCCTGTACAAGGCCATTGATGCCAATGCTGCAAACCACGGCCCCATCTACAACTACCGCGTAGAGATCTCTGTATTCTTTATCATCTACATTATCATCATCGCCTTCTTCATGATGAACATCTTCGTGGGTTTCGTCATCATCACCTTCCGTGAGCAAGGAGAATCCGAGTTCAAGAACTGCGAACTAAACAAAAATCAAGTATGTCTTTTTCTTTCAATGACATATTACAGTGTTCTTCTGACCTTAATAGTAGGTGAAGCCACTGAGTGCCCCCCTATGTTACCTGTGCCCTACAGAGACAGTGTGTACAGTATGCTCTGAAAGCCAAGCCCATTAAGATCTACATTCCCAGAAACCCGTCCCAGCTAAAGTTCTGGAAGATCATCGCATCCAGCCAGTTTGAGTACATCATGTTTGTCCTCATTCTCCTCAATACTCTCACGTTGGCTGTGCAGGTACAGTTCTACGATGGCCACTGTGGCACTGCATACAGTACACACAATGCATGTCACAACAGGAATGAGATGGCAACGGTCAGTTTGTTGTAAACTAATTGACGATGCGTCGCCTGTGGGGAGATACGTTAGCCTGCTAAGTCGATGAAAGGCAATGTGTCACAGTGTATGTCTCTGTCCCTTCAGCATTATCAGCAGTCAAAACTGTTCAACTCTATCATGGACATCCTCAACTTGATCTTCACCGCTCTCTTCACCGTGGAGATGGTCATCAAGCTCTTGGCTCTGAGAACACACGTGGGTTCAACAGGCTTTCGGGGGACACTTTTTCATATCAAAAACGTGTATTGACATAACGTCAAATAACATTCTAATGTAGGACGTAGTGTTCTGTGGCGAGGTTCTAATACTGCTTTCTATTGACTGTGTGTGTTTGTGTTTGTGTATATGTGGGTATATATGTGTGTTCGTCTGTCTGTGTATCCAGCAATATTTCATTGATGCTTGGAACACTTTTGATGCTCTGATCGTAGTGGGCAGTGTGCTGGACATCATGGTGTCGGAGCTTAGTGTGAGTACTCTGTGTAACTTCCGGCTGTTACCCTCCCTAACATCGTCAAGCGGTTTCTTTATTGTCAGCTACCTCAAGGAAATGAGATACTTGTGAAACGAAATTGCATCATATTACTACAGTTTGGGGCTACAGCTAGTAAAGCCGTAGGGTGTTTATGTATGGTCTGATATCTAATGTATATTCTCTGTTTTCTTCTTGATTCTGTAATCTCATCAATCCAGGGAGGAGACGAGGATGGAGAAGTAAGACAACAATATAGTTCCCTCTCTTTCCTCCGTCTTTCTCTCTTGCTTTTGTTCTAGTTCCCTCTCTATCTCACTCTCTCTTTCTTTATGTCTCTTTTTCTGTCTCTATCTTTATATCTCTTTCTTTTACTCCCTCTCTCTTTCTTTATCTCTCTCTATGCCTTTATCTGTCTCTCTTTCTCTCTCAGTCTGTCTTTATCTGTCTCGTTCTATTTCTATCTCTCTCTGTCTTTTTCTTTCTCTCTCTTTACCTCTCTATCTCTCTCTCTCTTGGTTTCTCTGTCTTTAGTCTCTGTTTCCATAAGTTGTGTGAAAGAGGCCTGACCCCTTTGTGTTTTTCTCCAGGCGGTTGAGGCTGCAGCCAAAGCTGTAGCAGTGTCGGGGGCTCCAGCTGGGGCCAAGAAGGAAAGCGGAAAGGTGTCCATCACATTCTTCCGTTTGTTCAGAGTCTTGCGTCTGGTCAAGCTACTCAGTAAAGGGGAGGGCATTCGAACCCTCCTCTGGACATTCGTCAAGTCTCTCCAGGTCAGTGATGCACCCTGACAGATGCCAGGACAAACCTTCGTGGAGACAGACCTGCACACCGACGTACTGTATCACATGGAGTTGTTCAAGTGTGGTTCCTACCTCTCCTGTCACACAGGCCTTGCCATATGTTGGCCTCCTCATTGCCATGATCTTCTTCATCTATGCTGTGATTGGTATGCAGGTGGGTTTCCTCACACGCTGAGACACCTCGCAAACAGACTTCAGCTGCCTCTTGTCTCAGTCTGACCAGTTCTCTCCGGTCTTGCAGACGTTTGGAAAGATTGCAATAGATGACAACTCACATATCAACCGGAACAACAACTTCCAGACCTTCTTCATGTCCGTCCTGCTCCTGTTCAGGTAGAATCTGCTTGACCTTCCACTTCCATTATGTCATCCTTTGCTTTATGCCTCAAGGTTCCCCTCCCTTTTCTCCTATTTTCCCTTCTCTCACATATCCTCTTCATCCTCCGTGTCTCTCCCTCAGTCCTAACACTTATCTCTCCCTCAGTCCTAACACGTATCTCTCCCTCAGTCCTGACACTTATTCCTCCCTCAGTCCTAACATGTATCTCTCCCTCAGTCCTAACATGTATCTCTCCCTCAGTCCTAACATGTATCTCTCCCTCAGTCCTAACACGAATCTCTCCCTCAGTCCTGACACTTATTCCTCCCTCAGTCCTAACACGTATCTCTCCCTCAGTCCTAACACATATCTCTCCCTCAGTCCTGACAATTATTCCTCCCTCAGTCCTAACATGTATCTCTCCCTCAGTCTTAACACAAATCTCTCCCCCAGTCCTGACACTTATTCCTCCCTCAGTCATAACACGTATCTCTCTCTCCGTCCTGATGTGTGTATCTTCCTGTAGGTGTGCTACTGGAGAGCAGTGGCAGGAGATCATGCTTGCCGCGCTGCCAGGGAGGCGCTGTGACCCTGAGTCAGACTTTGAGCCCGGGGAGGAGAACATGTGTGGGAGTAACCTGGCCTACATCTACTTCATCAGCTTCTTCATGCTCTGCGCTTTCCTGGTGAGATGCCAAGGCAAGAAGAGAGGGAGGATTCAGACCAGCCTGAATGGAGTCAAGGGAGGTTGACCGCAGACATTTTAAAGCAGATCCTCTGTGACTGATCCACTCTGGGTTCCTCTTCTCAGATCATTAACTTGTTCATTGCTGTCATCATGGACAACTTTGAGTACCTGACCAGAGATTGGACTGTGCTGGGTACTCATCACCTAGACGAGTTCAAGAGAGTCTGGTCTGATTATGATCCCGAGGCCACGTAAGAGGCCCCTCTCTCCCTCTCTTTTTTCATCCATCTAAAATGATACGTTATCAACCCTGTCAAATGAATAATGTACACCTCCTCTCCTCTGTCTCCCGTTTTCGACTCTCCTCCTCATCGGTCCGTCTAATCTCTCGTGACTTAAGTCCGCGTTTCCATTGGCTCACAGGGATGTGCATGTGGTCCTGTGTGTGTTGCAGGGGGCGAATCAAACACATCGATGTGGTGACCATGCTGCGCAGGATCCAGCCCCCCCTCGGTTTTGGAAAACTCTGCCCCCACCGTGTGGCCTGCAAGGTAGAGCCCCTCACGGCCCCCGTTCAGCCACCAAATGACACCCTTTCGTGCTGAACTTTGTATTTGTGGCCAAAGCATGAATTGGAGAAATGCTACTGAAAAACCCACCTTAAACAAATAAGCGTGCTATTTCCTCATGGAGTATGAGGTCATGCTCCTGCGGAGGAACTGCTGGCCAATCAGCAGACTGGAAAGGGATGAGCTGGTTAATCAGTGGTGGCTAATGCCATTTTTTTTAACATTGTATTACTACTTCTTTGGTAGGGAAACTATTTCACTTAAATTGTATTGCGAGTAATATTTATCGACATTTGCATTATAATGAACATGTACTTTTTTTGCATTATGGGATGCTTAATATATGTCATAAATTGAGCAGTGCAAATGATATCCTTCACGTTTAGTTTTTACTATTATTGTCAGACCCTTACATGGAAGCCTGAGTAATCTTTTGAGACTGAATGTTACCAAACCTTTCTCTTGGGATATGACTCTTTTTTTAATAGTCTAATGTGTACATATTTACTCTGGCTGTCTTGGCAGCCTGCATACAACCTCCCCCTGCCAATCCAATTACTCCCCCCCTCCCCCTTCCCCCCTTTGAGTCTAATTCCTCTGCTGGCTTGTCCTGTCAGAGACTGGTTGCTATGAACGTGCCGCTGCACAGCGATGGGACAGTGACGTTCAATGCCACCTTGTTTGCGCTGGTCCGAACCTCCCTCAAGATCAAGACTGATGGTGGGTCACTTACACATAGTATTTAATAGCCATGGTGCATGGAGTCAGGTCACTTACACATAGTATTTAATAGCCATGGTGCATGGAGTCAGGTCACTTACACATAGTATTTAATAGCCATGGTGCATGGAGTCAGGTCACTTACACATAGTATTTAATAGCCATGGTGCATGGAGTCAGGTCACTTACACATAGTATTTAA
>JACXGK010002913.1:0-49660 GCA_016801125.1 Novumbra hubbsi
AGAAAAGGTGATTTAATCCAAAACACGTAAAATACAAACTACACGAACTAACAACGTAAATGAAAGGGGCTAACAAACATGAAACGATGTACAAAGAAACATGTAGAGTATTCACATGAATTGGAAATAAAACAGAGACAAACCGTGAACTGTTGAGACAAGCACAAACAATAAACCACACCGGGTGTGGCTGGAAAACTAACCTAAGTAGGCTCCCCAATCAGAGTCAACTGAATGCAGCTGCTATGACTGGGGAGCCCACAGCGGCATAAAGAGGGCTAGAGGCCTCACAAATAGTCTTGCCCTGAAATGGCCAGGGGCTCGCAGCCAGGGCATGACACACCTCCAATATTAATCAGCAAGGTTTAGATCTAACACAGTGTATGAATGGGGAGGAAAACCACCTTAACAGGGGATGTGTGGTTGGGTTATTGAAGGATGGGACATAGATTGAGTTGTCATCAGTGCTTTTGCCTACAGACGGTATCTGTGGCTTTAGACCGCTTACTAAATGGTCTAATCATCTAGGGCAATTACTGTCTGTGCTCTTTGGCAGAAGCACAATACACAATGGCCTCTTTTAATCCTGTTTCTGAAGCTAGATATGGGTCACTGTAAAATGCTTTTGGGTTTTTGTGCTGGCTGCTGTCTCCCATCCTAACAGCCACAGATTTCTCTCTACCGGAGATAATTGACCTTGTGGGTGTTTCTTCTGAACATGTCAAAGGTTAAATCATTCAACGCATTTTCACATATCGTCCTTCTACAATAGAAACCAATTTGCAGTCATTTGGTATATCATGTTATGAGCAATGTGAAAATTTCAAATAGCCAGAAATCCATTTAAAATATTGCTTGAACATACTGGACAGGATGCTCCTGAGCTGAATTCAGAGTGTCATCGCACAGCATGAGTATTTATGTATATGAGCTGAATTGGCAGATATTTCACTTTGTCATTATGGGGTATTGATGGCAAAATATACAAACAGTACCTGTCAAAAGTTTTAGAACACCCAGATTTTTGTAGTTTATATAAAAATGTAAGTCCAGTGAATAATCTGAAAAGATACAAAGGTAAGAGGTAAATTGCCAGAGATAAAAAAAACAAAAGTTATGTTACCAAAAACTGAAAGATTGTATATTTCAGAGTTATAAAAAAATGCCTTACAGCTGTCCTGCAGCCTTAAATGTAAATTAAGTGTAGGCCTTTCCTTTAGATACATTGCACGGATAGCCAAGGTGTCAATAAGTACACCACCAACTGAAAGAAACCCTAACAAGGTTCAGACCCAAAGCCACAACAGACCACAAAGGCATGTCAAGAGCTTGTGTGAAAGGCAACTCACAGGACAACTTCAAGCACAGCTTTAAACTGCTTAAGGAAGCAAGTCTCCGTTTCGAGAAGTTTCTCCGTGATGAGAAGAGTTTGAGCTACTGTTTTGGCAGATTGAGTGGCAGTAAGAAAGCATTGGGAAGATGGCAAAATAAGACATAGGGCCATTAAGCCCTGGCAGTGGACTACAGAGGACTGGAGGGCCTGTTACAGATTAGGGTAATCTATTAGAAAGGAAGGTTATTCTGTTTGTGACATCACCTGTTAAGCATGGAAAAGGAAGCATGATGACCTGGGGCTGTTTTGCTGTATCCAGAGTTGGTGACTTGCACAGAGAGTGACCCCAGGAAACCAAAAAAGTCTACCAGAGCATTTTGCAGCCCCATGAAATACCCTCTGGTTTGTGACTAGTTGGTCACAGGTTCATCCTACGGCAAGAAAAGGACCCACAACATTGCTCCACCCTAAGTCAGAACTACCTTAGATGAAAAGAACAAGACAGTTGGCTTCAAATGGCACTTAAAGCCATGGAATGGCCAACACCAGCAGGTTTTGGATGAACTGGGCCGAAAGGTGAAAGCACAGCAACCAAAAAGTGCATCACATTTATGGAAACTTCTGCAACAGTATTGGGAAGGATTTTCCAAATAATATTTGACTTCCATTGTAGAACGAATTCCACGAGTGTGTTTGGCTATTATGTCTGCAAACGGTGGCTACTTTGAGTCACAAATTATTTATTTTTGTTATACAAAATGTTTTTTTACTCCAAGTGTTTATGTTTTATGCTTTATTTTCATTTACACATCAATTTGGATGAATCAAAAGACATTTGAATAATAACCGGAAAAATAGAGGTGTTCTAAAACTTTTGACCAATAATGTTTATACTCCTAATTATAAATTAGTCAATAATACCAAAATGTGAGACATATAAAGGGCACTGAACAATTTCAAAGTGCAGTGTGTATGGTGGAATTTGACAAAACCTTTTGTTGCAATTGTGATTGGTAAACCATAGACCACTATCGTAGGCAGACAATGAATATAAAGCGGTTGGTAACTAAACAACTGTAACTAGCTAACCTACAAAGCTAACTGTAGATCAAATAATTGGGTTCCCAGCGTGTTGTAACCGGTTTGACATGTTAGTTTACCAAGGAGGCACAGTTTAGTAATGTCTCCTGAGACCTGTGGAGATAGATAGCCCTGTTTGTTGGTCAGCCAAGGGAGGGCACCTGCTCTGTTTCAAAGTGACTTTGTATAGCCCTGAACCCAGACTGGAACGCTGAAGAATGAGGTGGCAGCATGACTGACGGGTGGCTGAAATGTGGAAGACATGGTGTCTGGAAGATCAGCACAGCAACTGCTGCCTGCACTTCATTTATCACTTATTACTACAGAGGCCCACATAGACAGATGAAGAGACTTGGAGACTAACTGTGAGACCAGCAAGAAAGATAGACATGTGGTGGCTGAAGGGTTGGCTTGTAAATTTACATTGTTAGTAAAAATATAAATACAGTATCTCACAAAAGTGAGTACAACCCTCACATTTTTGTAAATATTTGATCATATCTTTTCATGTGACAACACTGAAGACATGACACTTTGCTACAATGTAAAGCAGTGAGTGTACAGCATGTATATTTGTGTACATTTGCTGTCCCCTTACAATAACTCAACACACAGCCATTAATGTCTACATCGCTGGCAACAAGTGAGTACACCCCTAAGTGGTGGCACAATACAATACAAGACCAGAGATGGGAGCACATCTGGACCAACATTTAGTATAATTGAATTCCACCCCTGGCTGCCATTCTGTAAGGCACCGGCAGCTCAGGTGGTCTGCACTAAGTGTTGTTCAACCTGCAGAGGAGAAACAGAACAGATTTCTTGCATATATTCTGACGGAAACACATCTGCACCCCACACATTTTGCCTGCCCCATCTCTACACCTGCTTCCTGCCAAGGAGCAGCACATGGCGGAGGACAAAAGTAGCAGATCACGGGACCACAGAAGGATGGAATGCTGGGAAGCTGGAAGGCTAAGACTAAGGAAGATGACCAAGAGATGGAGGGTACGGGAGCAGCTGCTAAAGCTTTGGCCACCATCACCGATTCTTCTCAAACCCCAACCACGAGGATGCCCTAGAGTTAATGTTGACTTCCCAGAAATGCGTTTGTCCATGTCTCTCCCCAATTTAATATTAAATCTGTCTGTCAGGCTTTCATGTAGGCCAATTGAGATACAAATCACTGCTTGTGTCTGAAGATGAGCGCATGTCAGTGTATGTATTATGATTTTGTTTTTGTGTAAATATGTCTATGGTAGAGTTTATGTGCATATTTTGCAAAGCGCAACAAGGTATGTTTCTCTCAGCTTTTGGACTCTGCAGCCTCTGCTGTGTGTGAATCCCACTTTGTGTGATTGCCTGGGTCAGCATAATGCTTGCCAAACCACTGCAAACGTTTGACTTCCACTGCCAAATGTTAAGCTTATTATATGATTAAATTTGACCACTGGGGTGATTAGTGTAAACTTAATTTGTTTCAAGACAAAATAATTATTTTTCTTAGTGATGGTTTATTCCTATAATATTGTGCCGTTTATGTCCTCACAAAAATAATATGCCTTTACTGTGAAATGCTGGAAATGTAAATTCCAAATGTTTTAGGAATCCTTTACCTTAAAACACACAATCTATGACATGGAAAGTAAATAGTTCTTCTGTAATTAAAAAGCCCCTTTCTAGATCCCTTTTTTTGAAGAATCAGCATTTTTTGGTGGGAAAACCATGGTTCAAGCTAAATAAGTACTTTATCCTGGTTCCATCTAGTTTCATGTTGTTAGTCTGCATGTCTCACTCATTTATTCCATTTATTGTAAACTAAATTACTACAGAATATTAATAGTTTCATGATGAATCTGTAATTAGCTAGTGATGACATTGTAACTTCATTTAACTGCATGTAGGCATAGGTTGGGAATTTATGAATAGGTTTGCTTTTAGATTCAGCCCCTACTGAACTAGTGTGATAATGGGCCTTCATCAATAACACTTCTGATTAACTTTCATCCAATGCTATTGATACATCTTGAAGAAGGCAAACTATGTTTTTTGTATTTTTAATACAAATGTTAACCTAACAAAACTTTTCCCAATTTACTGAATTTGAATCATTTCCACCTTTCACTGCAATAGGCAGACATCTTTATTGTACCGGACACACAAAACCCAATTGGAATTCAATACAACTAAGTATGATTGGATTTAGATGTTAACGACTTACATTTTTTGTACAAGTTGTCACGGTTTATGTTGCGAGGGCACAAGCGCCGGGATAATGGAGGGCATTTAATAACAGAATTTGAACTATAAGAAACGATGCACTACACAACTAGACAAAACTGAGCAGAACAACCGAAACCAAAAACATATGTCAAGCAAAGGCCGACCGACAAGGTACACTGGGAAAGGAGGGACTTAAATAGGAACATTAATTAGGGAAACAGTAGACAACAAAAGTGTCCCTGATCCAAATGAGGGAGATATGGCACTGGATCTCATTACAGGATGTAACACTAGTAAACATCTTGACATATCTATTAAAAGAAGCCACAATCCCTACATTTAAATGTGTGTTCCACAATGTATTATAAGTAATTCTTCTGTATTTTTAAAGTTATTTCACAATCAAAGTTATGTTACATAATTTAAAAAAATTTAAGGATTTTCCTAGAGATCAACATGCTACTCCTTCTTAATGAGAGCCATGCTTTTTCAACAGACCACGTTCTTACCCTTACAGGTTAACTTTTTACTATAAGTATTAATTTAACAGATTAGGACTCATATATCAGTTATTATATACCATAAGGACTGGATATAGTTTAGCTTATTATTTTTTGCAAAGATTTACTGAAGTTCTCAAAATATAATTTCCCCTCCTCAAATTCTTATGTCACCTATACCTAAGACACGACAAATCCAGGCATTTAGTGACCTTGGTGGATGATGACCTCACTGATATATAACCTTATTCAATAGCAGCCAGTATTTGTCTGAGTGTCTGCGTCAGGTACTGTATATAGCCTCTCTGTTCTGACTCACCTCTAACTTTGGGACCAGCTCTCCGGTCCATATGATCTAGTCTGTTGTTCTGTCTGTCAGTTTTTCTGTCTGAGCTCCTTGTCCACACTTCTTTTACAAAACCCTCTTAAAGCAGAGACATTAGGTGGACAGACATGTTGCAAAGTAACTAGAAGTGGGTAAACTTTCACACCCACCAAAGAGTGATTTAATGGCCAAAATGCTGATGACACATACCTATGCTGCTGATGTATCACAGAAGACTGACTTTTCAGAAATTTAGTAGACACACTTATCTAGCGCTGGCTTAGAGAGGTTATATTCTTTACTCAAGTGCACATAAAGATATTTTTCAACTTGTCGACTCATGCATCTTTCTGTTGTGATCTCACACTGCAGTGTTTTGCCTAATTGATAAAGAGTTAATTAATCTGTATGAGTGTTTCATCACGCAGACATTATTGATTATGTAATGGCACGGTGTGTTGCCCGATGCCGTTATGTCTGTGTTATCCGCACCATAGGCCTATACGGTAAATGCATTACCAGATATGCAGAACTTTAACTAGGCCTTAACTAGTTTTCACTGAGACGTCTGCAAATATCTAACCGTTTTGAAACGCACACTTTTATATTTTTTAATTGATAGGGGAGAGCACACAGAGAGGAGCCAAATGAGCCACATTTTGGAGACATAACAGCCAAACACACTTGTGGCACTCTTTCTACAATGGCAATCAAATATTTTTGGGCACTTGTAGGTTGCTTTCTGCTCAGTTCCTCTCATAACAGCTCGATGGGGTTTGGAAACTATACTGACCTTTCCATGATTTCAAGCCTACTGAAAGTACCTAAAGGTATTTTCTTCTATGGTTGCGACATAGCCTGGAGTTATGTTTTCAGTCATTATCTTGTTGTAGGATGAACCTTTAGCCAACTAGGCATATACCGAAAGGCATTTAGTGGCGCTACAAAATGCTGTGGTAGCTGCTTGGTTCAGGGTACAACTCACACTGTGCATGTCGCAAACTCTATAACCATCACGCTTTCTCCCTATTTGAAAGTTTGCGTCACAAACTGGGGAAACATACTTTGCCAAAAACCCTGATGAACCTACTATTTCAATGTTGTCCTGCAACACTGTGGTCTGTAACGTCTTCAGTAGTTCACTGGTGGTGCTTCATGGCCCAAGCAAGCCTCTTTGTCCCACTGTTCTTTACCTGTCAAATCTGCTGCTCGAAGTCTTCTCTTCACAGTTGAAAGTCTTGCTTACTTTGACCAGTGTTAAGCTGTGCTTAATGCTGCTATCCTAGGAGCCCCCTATCAGGCAAGCTGTTGACTCTCAGGAACTTATCTTCTGATTCTATTGTGGCTTTGGGACTGCTGGAACTGTTCCTGTCAGAGTTTCTTCCTGTTTTTAAGTGCCTTTTAAACGTGTAGGACACTGACACCTTAAGTTTCTTAGCAATTTTTTTAAAGGAAAGACTTACACATTTAAGGGTTATATTGGTCTGTCAGTCTACCTTTTGTTAATTGCTTTTTCATTGTCATTAAGACAATACTAAACATTATGACAATACTGGCCAAATAATACTTATGAGGGCATAGCAAATCTCATGGTGGGTGCGATACACTGTGGCTTGTAGGCCTATCCAGGCATCCATCTAACCATTAGATAAATCCGTGTTGGGCAAAGCTGAAAAATGAACTCATAGGAGATGACGACCCTACTCCATTCATCTACTGGCCAATCCTTATGGTCTTTTGCAAACCTTACTTACTTTTAATTGATGAAAGGCTTTTTTCTAGCTTTGCACGACTTCAGCCCTGCCCCTAGGAACCTGTTTCAAACCCTCCTCGCCATGCACTTCACCACAGCTGCCATTTGCCATTCTTTTTGTAGGTCACTTCATGTAATCCTATGGTTGTTGAGTGACATTCGAATGAGTTGGTCGGTCATCCAGGTCAGTGGAGAGTCGCCCTCTGCCGGTCTGTAGCTTTGTTGTCCCCAATGTCTGCTGCTTGACCATGTTCTTATGAACCGCCGTCTTTGAAATGTTTAGGATGGAAGCAGGCCGACGCTCACTTCATCCCTCTGCCAGTAAAGCCAGAAATGAACCCTTCTTTTCCTCACTTTTACTACTTGCACTGTTTCTTCCATCCAGCTGGTCCTTTTGCAAAAGGATCGTGATGATCACAGCACATATACAGTTCCTGTACAGTTCCAGTTCCTGTATTGGAATGGAATGGCTGCCATACATGTAGAGATGCATTAAGCATTTTTTTTCAGACCTGTGTATAAACATATAGCAACTTCTGTATGGGTTTGTATCTTCATTCAAGGGGAAAGATTTAATGATATGTCAGAGGGGTTGTGAAAACAGCTGGTTGCTTAAAGCACATGTTACGACAGGGGGAATTTGATGCAGTATGTACGATGATGCAGACATTCACTTGATCTTCCGTGTCAGAGTCCAATTATATTAAATATCATTACTGATTCTCATTTCAAATCAGAAGAGTCTACAGTATGTAACATTTTGATTTGTTTTTGTTAGACCTGCCATTGGGTTTTGATTATTTTGCCTATACTGTATAGAGCAAGCTTGCAAGCCGTAAAGCATCACCAGACAGGTGTATTATGATGTTTGAGGTGCTGTCTGGATGCTCTATTTCAATACTTTTCCACTGGAAACTATTGGTCTCTTGAGTGTAAGCAATACATATTAACAATCCCTTGTAATATTTATAGAGCATGTTTCAATTGACTGCTCATGTCCATGTTTTATGGAGAAGCAACCCTGCCATATAAGTTAAAATCACAGTTATATAGTACATATGTTTAACCCTTTGTGGTTCGTTTCAGAGAGCGAGGGAAAGTGAAAAGTATAGAGAGAGGAAAAGGAAGAGGGGGAGACGGGGCAGGGAAAGAGAGAAATAAAAACAATTGCCAGCAGAGTGACTGTCTTTTTAAAAAGAGAGATAGCGATAATGACAAAGGCTTGTGGGAGTGTGTGCATATTTCCCTTGGCACTGTGAACAAGGTCCCAGGTTAAAAACTGCCTGTCAGCCTCTTCTATCCCTTTAATCCAGCCCTGCCGGGGTCCCTTACTTGGGCTGCTAATCACCTTTCTAGAAGGCCACGTGGAAGACTAAGACACCGCGCGGGGGTGCTGACAGGGATATTGCATGCAGCTGTTAAGAGGCATTAAAGATTACTGACCTGTAATATAGTTGCCAGGGTAATGTCAATGAATAGACTGTAGGGCTGTGTGTTTGTGTCTGTCTAGCAGTTGATAGAACATCCCTTTAAATGCATTGGTACATTATTCCTAGATCTGCTATGAATGCCTTCTGTTTTCTGAGTGCTCATGTATTGCACTGCCTTCTAATTAGCTGATTAGATTTGTGATTGTGTCCCTAACAGTCGTTAATATCTGATCCAGGGCATGTTGTTATTTGGCTCTTAATACTATGAATAGTTTAGGGGTTGACAAACACGGTCTATTCTCTATTGTCATCAGTCCACGCACTTTATTTATTGTTCTTTTGTGGGGGGTGGTGCAGAAACATTATTGAGATTCCTAATGCAATATGATATGTGCTGTTTTGATGCATTTTCTTCATACTTTACACCACATTATTATAATTCCATACAAACTGTATCTGGGACCAGCAATATAGTTTGGTTGATTAAAAATGGGCAAACTTGGGATTAGGGGCAAAACTGACAGAAGATGTGTGTCCAAGGGCAACTTCACCTAACACCCCATGGTGAGATTGGGAGTTTGTAAGAGCAGAGTACGGGTTTAGGCATGCTGTTATCAGGGTATCAATCAATCAACTGTTTTGATAAAGACCTTTTTACATCTTCAGAAAAAAGTGCTTTTACACCCAACCTGAAACCCCAAGGAGCAAGCAACAACAGTGTTGAAGCAAAGTAGCCCGACCTCTTCTGGCTGTCCTGGAGGATGTTTAGGAGTACAAATGATAATTCATAAATTAATATAGGCTGTGTCCAGATGCTATAATGCCTAATCTAGGTCACTAACATGACCAGATGGGCAGGACAGGGTGGGATGATACGGGGTCAGCAGGGTAGCAGCTGGAATTGTCAGGTATCGTCTTGATTTGCAACAATACCATGAGGGCTTGGGACAAGGTCTCTGGGTCTGGTACTCCAGAGGTGTGGGCCAAGACCTCATGTCCTCCTATGTTGAAACGGAACAGGAGACAGGGAAAAATTATAGTGCAACCCTAACCCATGATTTGCATTGCCCAATAGAGTAAGGCTGATGAGTTCCCATTGTGGGGCTCGTCCACTGAGTAGACGCTCGTCTACGGAGAACATTCTCTCCCACTGAGTACCCAGTCAGACTGACAGTTAAGATCGCGTTCTTAACAGTTTGAGCATGTGTGTCGTTGATCAGCGTTTGTGTTTGTGTGTTTGTCAGTATGTGCATCTCCAGGTTCTTGGCATAAGTGGGTTGCTTTGCACTGTCACCTGATCCCATAAGCTTTTGTTTAAAAGCTACACTGATATCAGTCTGGTCGGGCTGAGTAGGCTTAAGTTTGGAGCCAGCTACTATTTAACCGAGCTAATCAGCTCACTTTCATTAATTATAGGCATGATCAAATTGATGACTGTTAAACTTAATGTTTTGATTAGTTGAAGGTCATACCATTCACATTAGAATAGCACACCCGTTACATTTCTATTCATATCTCCAGATTGGTTAAAGATAGAAGCCTACGTTTTTTTCAGGCTATAGAGGACAGTCTGCTGCAAAGTAGAAGCCTTCCAAATTCCTTTCATCAGAGTTGGCACATTCAGGCCCAGAATCAAATCCAATCTTGGATTTTTTTATAAAGTGTTCCACCACACTGATACAGGATGTTATTTTTCAGTTTTTTTTTATCATTAAGATTTTCTGTTTATTATAGTATATTTTCACACAATAAACAACTTAGTTGTTGTGAACTCCTGGGGTAATCCAAATATGATGTAAAACAGCCTACCTGTAGTATACTATGTGTTTCTCAATAAAAACAACTATATTTCAACATACGTTTTTATATTCTCTTCACACATTTTCACCAATATACTCATGGAGTCTTCTCAAACAATGTTATCTATTCATCCTTCTTCTAGTTTTGGGTTTTGAGAATCCACAATATAATGGACATCATTCTACTATAAAGGACCTCCTGAGAGGTCAAAGGTCAAGATAGTACCTGGCAGATCAGCTCATTATTTTCTCCTTCAGAGATCTGAAACATGGGCAGGGGGGACGCCCAGGAGCAGGGTTGAGAATCAACCTTTATGGGGTTAATTGAAAATGGTACAAAGACAACATATCAAATGTTGAAACTGAGAATTTTTTGGGGAAAAATTTCCATTTTGAAAGAGGTGCCAGCAAACACATTTAAAAAAAGTAAGGACAGGGGCAAGTTTACAACTGTGTTGCATCACCTCTTCTTTTAACAATACCCTGTAAGCAGGAGATTCATTCATGTAGTTTCAAAAATTAAATGTATTACCATTCTTGCTTGATATAGAATTTTAGCCGCTCAACAGTTAGAGAACTCCTTTTTTGTTTTTTTCATTGTAATACATGCAGACTGTGGTGTGGCATTGTCTTGCTGAAAAAAGCAAATCATTCCTTGAAAACGTTGTCTGGATGGCAGAATATGTTGCTTCAAAGATCTGTATATAATGTTCAACATTAATAATATAGAAATTAATTATTTGCACTTTGCAATCGATTTTTATTTAGCATTTTTCTCAGCGCCCCAAATGTTTTGGATACAACTTAACCCACAATCCCTGACGGAATGCTGTGCTGTGTAAGTGGCATCCACTTACATTTAAAATGAATGACAACGCTTGCAGTCAGCTGATGTCTAAGCATATAGCAGGGTTGTAATGCAAAAGGCTTTATGTGTTTGGTTCTGCTAGGTCTTGTGTGGTGGGTACTAAGCTTAAAATGATTGGGCATGGGTTCTAGGCCTATAATGGGTGCTTAGTCATATGTGTGGTGCAGGGAACTGGGTAACATGGTTGTGGGAACAAGTACTTGTGTAGTGCTGGGTACTAGTTCTCACATGTTCTACTGTGAACTAGGTATTATTTATGGTGCAGGGTACTCGGTCTCGTGTGTTTACTGGATACTAAGTGTCATATGTGTGATAAGTTACAATGTTTTGTGTATGGTGGTGGAAACTTGGCCTTATATGTATGGTAATGGTTACAGACATTGTTTGATGTTTGTATGTAAGGCTGTCTTGCTGGGATGGGTACTTAGCTTGATGTGTATGGTTGGTACTTAGCTTGATGTGAGTGGTAGGTACTTAGCTTGGCATGTGTGATGAGCAATTAACTTAATTATAGTTTGTGCTTTATAAATGTAGTGGGTACTTATCTCAATATGTGTGGTGGTCGATGCCATATGTGCGGTTATGGACACTTAGCCTCGTGTGTGGTGGATGTGTCCTCTGTCTCGGCTCTAATATGGCCCGCTAATCCAAACTGCTTTCTATCGCACTGCCCAGTCAGTCAGTCTTAGCAATGTGCCAAAGACACAACTTTAGAGAGTTTGCTGACATCTGCGTGTTCATCATTGATGACCTCACCTGGTCCAGGCTAACAGACTCGGCAGTATAAATGTTCCAAAAATGCCATACTTATCTGGTGCAGGAGTAGCTTTACACTAGGAATGCTACTGTGCGTGGTGGCTCTTGATGCACTGACTCCAGCCTCAGTCCACTTCCTGGGAAGCTCCCCCAAATTCTTGAATCAGCTTTGCCTAACAATCCTCTCAAACCTACGGTCATCCCTGTGGATTGTGCAGCTTTGCCTACCACACTTTCCCCTACCAGTCAACCCTACCACCTAATGCTACCAGTAGTGACAAGGACACTAGTAAAACGCAAAACTAGAAAATAATCAGTCAGGAAGGAAAATGAGAGAGCAATTGTCTTTGGCCACCACCTGCAAAACCATTCCCTTCCTGGGGGTTGTCTTGCATTTGCCTCTCCAATGCACCTGTTGTCACTTTCATAAGTGACAACAGGAGTAATAGTGAATCATTTGATATGTTGTTTTGTACTTTTCTATGTAATATGTTTTTTTTATGTGAATGCTCGTGTGTACCTGCTTGTGTGGTCGAGATATCACAGGCGATAAAGCTGACTCCAGGTGTCAGTGACTTACATTTAAGTTACTAATCTCTGGTATATACAGCTCTGGAAGAAATTAGGAGACAGCTGCACCTGTTTCTTTTCTTTCCAAAACAGTTGAAAAGGAAAATGTTTAATGAGGAACAGAAGGGTTCAATGTAAGAGATCACTACAATTTGAACCCTTCTGTTCCTTACTCAAAACGTTCTTTATCTAATGTTTTGGAAGAGAAAGAATGTGCAGTGGTCTCTTATCTAAAAGTTTGGATTTTTTGTTTAAAAAAAAATTCTTTTTTTAGTTTCAATATTTTGGATTGATAGTGAAGATATCAAAACTATGAAATAACCCTTATGGAATAATGTAGCAAACAAACAAGTGTTAAACAAATCAAAATACATTTAATGTACAGGATTGTTCAATGTTTACCATCAATTTAGAACAAATGTTTTGTAGATCCATCCCGAAGAGGAAGCAGGATGTTTTCTCTGTCACTGTATAAACTCAGGGGGCAAGACATTGTGCAGTTTACAGATCCTTCTGCCTTAGTGGTTTCAATATTACATTTTAGTGAAGATGCTTTAAATGTTAAATGATCATCTGGGTGCATTTGTGCCGCGTCCTGGAAACATTTTATATCTAGGGGAACTACATGCCGAAGGCAAATCTGCTTACATACAGTAAATGCAGTGTTTTTTCATTGCCAACACACAAACCTTATAAACATTCACACAACCGTGAAAATCCAATCTGTTTAGATTTTTTTTACATATTTTTTCAGTCATATTTATTCCATGGTTGAGTAGCTTGTACGTTTTCATATTTCTCTCTCCTGTCAGTTACACTCATAATAATAAAATGTTCAGATACATTTGGATTTGAACAGGGCTTGTAGTATAAAAGCAAAATCTTAGTCAACTTGTTAATTATAGCACCATTATCAATTAAAAATCTTAAAGGAAAATTATTCAGTTACATTTAGCAGACTCTGCGACATTGTTTTTTTTGTGTGTTCAAGATCAAAATCAGGAAATGAGAAGAGGTGGGTTGAATGGTCTGTAATCAGACATTGGCATGAGCTACTGGGTATTGTACATTTTGTTCCCACCCAGCACTAACTCCTGATTTAGGGTCTTGGCTAAGTCTGGACTGAAGATCCTTGAGAAATTATTGGTGAGGTTATAGTGCAGCGCTTCCCTAGAGAATGAACTGTGCACTTCTGCCCCCTTGTGGAACCTCCAGATATATCCACAAAGAGGCTCCTGAAACTCTGTACCAACTAAGGTTCTTGTGAATAATCTGCCAAAGCGCCCCTCCGATATGAAACCCTGAACACATTAGTAAGTGTTGTGGAGGGGACGTTGGCGAGCACACCCAGCGCAAAGAAACCCATCATCGGGTCTAATGGTCCTGTCAATCTAAATTGATCTTTGGTTGACCTCTGCCAGGGATGAAGAGACCTTGGAGCCCCGGGCGCCTGGAGAATGACTTTCCACCCAAGGCTCAGGAAGAGGAGGAGGAAGCAGAGGAGGAGCGGGTTTTCCTGGGGCAGAGGCCTAAGCGAGAGAGGAAGCAGAGCAGTGTGACGCAATGTGAGGTCTGTGACATGTATAGGAATAGTTGATGTTTGTGTGTTCATTTTTTACTTTGAAGATATTACAACTTATTTACGCCTTTCTGTTGACATTTTGTCTATACCCACTACTCTAAATGGTCCCAGGGATTGTAGGCTTAATGTAAATTTAAATTTAGTGGGCTAGTGGTTACATTCAGTGTTAGGGTGAAGAGTTAAGGTAAGGGTTAAATATATGGTTCAGGTTCGACTTTTATTTTGATTGGGAATATTATTTTGTGTCCCCACAAGGGTTGACATTTCTAAAATGAGTGTGCGACTTTTACATGGAATCTGTGTAAGGTAACAACAACATTAATGTATGGACCCCTCGAGATTAGGGCTACTGGACAACTGCCCTACATACATGGTCAGTATTTTGGTGATCATTTGGTGAAAGGTTTAAATAGTTGACATTATTTGGTATTTCATTAGAGCTGCAACTCCTCTTCCTTAGGTAGAAGCATACGTCGAAAGAGAATACATATTTATTTTCTTGTATTAAAATGAACATGAATAGAACTGTTTAATTTCATCTCTCTTTTCCAAGGTATGCAACATCCAGTTGAACTCCTTAGCCCAGGCCCAGATCCACTACAATGGCAAGACTCACCAGAGGAAACTTCGCCAGTTCAGACTCACCAAAGCCTCCCGCGCCACACATAATGGTATGTGTTTGTTTGTGTGATGGCCTTCTCTGGAGGCGAAATATTGTGCAAGCAACCGTTTTGACCAAAATACATTGGAAACATACAGTATATAGTATTTATCTTTCTTTCTCTCTTGGTTTCTGTTAAATGCCATTAATCATTTGATAGCATCTTTAACGGTGCTGCTCAGTCATCCATACCGACCTCAAACCCATCAGCAAGCAGGACACATCTACTTAATGGTGAAATAGACAAAGATAACTGTCAAGTACTAGGGAATTCACTTGTATGCAAATGGGACATAACAAACTATTTCTTTGCTGTTTTCTGTTCCAAAGGTTTTCTGTTCCAGAATGTTTCCTACGTTATATTCATGGCATCTGCTAATGAATACACCTCAGGTTTTGATGTCCCTTATTTTACTACCATGTAAGCTGTCCGCACATATGTATTTGAATTGTATTTGCTTTGGCTCTGTACTCCAGCACACTGGATTTTATATTGTTGCTATTGGGTGGAAATCATATACAAATTGTTTCTTTTCAGCAAACAGTTCAACAAAACCTTTATACATGGGCAGATACTTGCATGTGTCATTATATTATTGATATTTCACCAATATCAAGCTCAAATGGAGTGACAAGGTTTTTGAATAGTGCACAGATAGGTGTTTTGTACGTCATTGATTAGAATGGCTACATCTGAGGGAGTATGACCATCACCGGTTACCAATTTTATTGTATGTCTTTTTACAGAAATGTATTAGCAATTTTTTGCAAACAAAAGTGAATTGATTGAACACACCTTTACCACTGAACTATTATGGGGATGGGAAAAATCACACAACTTTTTTTTTTTAGGCTTGTAAAAGCCTTTTAGGCTTTTCAAAATGCTTTTCAAAATGCTGACTTATTCAAACAACCAGTTCTTTATTTAGCCTTGGTAAATATTTTCAATCACAAGTCCATACTCACAGGTACTGAAGTGTACAGTTGTTACATGCATTGCCATATATTTTTTATTAATTAATAATACATAGATATAAAAACAAGTAGTCTATTGTAAAAGTAAGATTGCACCTCAAATGAAGTCAGACGAAATCGCCTCCTTACTGTTTAACTTGAGCTCTGTGTGCGCGGAATGTCTTATTTATATATATAAGATGGAGACAGGGAGCTACAAAGTTTGAGGTTCCAATGGATTTACGAGGTGTAGTCACAAGCTCTTTTTAATACTTTTAATTGATATAATATTTGTAAAACTCACAGACAGACCAGAAGGGTGACCAATAGCATAGATTTCTGTCAAAATATGGAGATATGAGGTTTCAGCCAGACCGTGACGATATCAAACAATTACTAAAATGACTAAATTTCTTTCACCTTGAAAGAATTACAGCCCTTTTTACACACAGCACCCCCCCCCCCCCCCCTTCTAGGCGACCAAAAGCAATTGGAAACTTTTTCATCATGTTAAATACATTTTGCAAATCCTTTGCAATGGCCAACTGTCTGAAGTCTGCAGTCCATAGGCATCACTAGGTGCCTACTCTGCAGGCCTGTACGGAATCCATCATAAGTTCTCAAACTTATTGCAACTCAGTTGGAGAACCATAAGGCTTTATCCCAAAGGTGTGTCAGTCCTGGGGAACAGGAGTAGATGCATTCATTCCCAGTCTCCTGCATCCCACTTCCCACACCTGAGCCTGGACTACCTCGCAAACTGCTCACTTGACTACACTGGACAAATCTCCCTTCTTTTCAAGGCTTGCACAATTGTATATATTTATTATAAGTGGCAGCTGCCCTGTGTGTTTTTCTCAGTTTGTGACTGTGTGTCTATGTAGAGGACAGTGTTAGAGTTTGTGTGTGTGTGTGTGTGTTCCAGCAGGTCTGCTTAGATCTGTGCAAATAACTGCAGGTGACATTGGGGAAAACATATTTGCTAATCTTTGCTTTTGGGACCATGGATCAAACTTCTCAGAGATTCGCTGTGATCTAAAAGGCTAACTAGATTAGATCCACATCTCATATTCTAAGGCTCTTGATTGAAAAAGCTCCTGGCCTTTGCTTATTGTGGGAGTATCTTTGCATCTAGCACATGAGTGAGACTCCCAGGAGATGGGGAAGTTGTGTCCTGGATCATGTACTACCCCAGTGACAAACCCAAGGACATAGTTCTTGGCAGCCCTGTCAGCAATCTGGAGCAAAGTGGGGCATTGTCTTCAGAAGACCACATGTACACTTGTACTAACATGCTCCATTAATGCAAATCCATTATGTCAAACAAACACAGTTCAACATATGTGTTCATGTATTAACAAACACACACACATTTCTCCCGCACTTTCTGAGGAGAACAGCCTTTGGAAATGTGGGCATGCCGAGTTTATTAACCAGAATTTTGGTTAAATTTCATGTGCAGTTAAAACAATAGCAGTTATAACCGTCTCTGTCTCTCTTTCTCCCACACTGGCCACCCTGTTCCTTTTGTTTGCCATAATGAAGTGGGTGATGAAATGTAAGTGATTTTAGTAGCACATTCTTCAGCCAGGGGATATTTCAAAGAAAAACAAGGGAAAGCGCTCTTCAGACCATAATTCACCCCACCCCCGCTCTCATCAAACCTCTTCAGCAGGAAATACCCTGTACTATGGTATCTCCATTTGTTCACTACAGCCAGTTGTGGTACCATTTTCACAGGATTTCTATAAAATTATGTTCCATTACTTTATTCACCTTCAGAAAGGGATCTGATGATTTAAATACAGTATATTATATATACTTAAGCTATAAAGGCACAAGGGGTGAGGTATATGGCCAATATAATGTGGCTAAGATGCATACTTGCTATTATAAACTGGTCACCAACACAAGTAATACTGTATAAAGGGATTGATTTTCATACCCATGGTAAAAAAAATACATATCAAATATCACAGCCAATAAGCATTCAACATTCAAATCAGTTATGACCGCAATTTTTACTGCTCAAATTGGTAGCCAGTTTATAATTACAAGACATCTCAGGGGTTTGTGGTATATGGCCAATAAACCATTGCAAATACGGTGTCCATGCACTCCCACGTAAGGACAACTTTTAGCTAAGGTAATCATACCTTTGCTTGAATATAGTTTATGTATTTAACACAATTTACAGTGTCTGTAAACGAAGCAGTACTGGCACAGGGCGTGGGGGTGGAAGGGGCACAGCTGGCTTGGCAGTCTTGCTCGCAGGGCTGCGGATGGTTCACTGACCCGGGCCCCTTGATACAAACTGACTGCAAGGAGCTATTGCCCATGCACTGTTAAAAAAAACTGAAATCAAACTTTGTGGATTCCACATACGATTTTAAGACAACCAGCTGTGATAGGATTTTAAGTATGCTTAGGCTGAGCACATTTACTAATTCTATTGTAGCTGGTTGCCTTCCAATTGCGTGTCTATTCAATTACATGGGCATTTTGTTGAGGAAACAGCTCTGCTAACTGTGTTCCAGCAGGTGTTCTAGCAGGTCTTATGAAGTGATGTGTAATTCCTGTAAACAGAGTTAAGCCTAACTAAACCCCACATTTTAATAAAGGCATTTGATACAAAGAACACAAACACAAACAAAAACATATTCTATTTTCATTATTCAAAACATTTGATTTACTAACCAAAACTCAGATTTCATTTTAATTTTAAAGTTTTATTTGTGAACCCCTTAAATTCAATAGCTTAGTCACTAATCAGTCGTTGACATCTTTCTTTTAGGGATTTTGGCCACCTGATTGATTTTGATCACCTTACAGAACTCAGACAATTGAGTGAGTTTTGGGGTCATCTGCATCTTGATTGGATTAAGGTCAGGACTTTGACTTGGCCAATCCAATACACACATCTTTGTCCTGAGTCATAGTTTAGTAGATTGTCTTGAATACTTTTGGTCATTGTCGGTTTAGAAGACCCATTTTTGTCCCAGCATTAGCTCCTTGAATGATGGCCTGACATTCTCTTCAAGAATCTCCTGGTATACCAGAATTCAGGGTTTCTCTTAATGATGTGATTTGCAGTCAATGTGGTCTAAAGGATGAAAAGCAGAGCCAGATCTTCGCAATCCCACCACCACCACTGTTGGGATAACATTATTTTGATGGTAGGCGGTATTGGGCCTTTGCCAAATATAGCGGCTTTCATTGCAATCGTCAAGAAACCTTCAGGTTTGCCAGGTGGTGCCCTTCTTCTGGCAAAGTGAAGAAGGGCAATTCGTTTTTTTTTTTTTCTTTTTACAGCAGAGGCTTCAGACTAGCAACTATTCCTTGAATGTCATTTCAATTCAGTGGTCTTATTGTTAAGACATGCACAGTAACCTGAGATGTAACTAGGGAGGTCTACAAATCTTCAGATGTTATATTTGAGATGGCATTTCATTGATTTATTTTCTTGTAGTAGCTTTTTGGGATGTTTTGGATGGGTGTACGCTTTTATGCAGAGTCATACTTTCAAACAGCACTGAATTATGTGCATGAATCAGCCATTGGTTTGTTAGCTAGCTTAGTCTGTCACATGCTCAATCAATGTCAGTACCCCCTGATTATAATATTTCCCCAGTGCATTTGGAGTTGGCTGCTGTTGTTTGACTACTTAAGGACCAAAGTGTCAATGCCAGACAAACTTGACATCATGCAGACAAATCTTTCAGGAATCGATCAAGACATAAAACCCTAGTCATGCTAAAATAAACTACTTATATATAGTATATTAACATGAACAAAGAAAGCACTGAATACCTCAGCCTATACCTGTCAGACCAAGGGCAAACTCTATTGTGAAAAAAAGAAGAACTAAATATTACAACCGATAAATACATTTTCCCCAAAGTTGACATGGATGTGTTAGCTGCAACCATTCGCAGGTTTCATGGGTAAATATTGGGGTAAAAATAGGGAGGACCACAAGATATGAATTATCATACCTCACTGGAGGGTGGTAAATACAATGTTCTCTATCTCCCAGGAATTAGAAAAATTAGATTCATTAAAACCACAAAGTTTGACTTCTTTTTATTTTATTTGTTGTACTTTATTTGTTGGCCATTTCTTTTGCACGACCACATCATTAAGATGTTATTTCAAGGCTGTAAAAACCAACAAGGGCACACTTTAAAAGTACATAAACATTTAAGGTTAGCAGTTGGATTGTGATTATCCCTATAACAAAATATTAGGAACATATTTGTCTCTGCAGAAGTTTCAATTTCTAATAAGAATAGACTAATAGAAATGAGCTAGGAGCAAAAAGCCAAGTTATGTTTCATTCTGCTTTAGAATTTGAAATAGAGCTATGGATTTTCTCCTCCAGAGTTCCTTAAAAAAACAAGTAAGAGCTTAAAGAAGTAATTTCTCCACCGTGTACCAATGCGATACACACATAGGCACACATAAACACACACACACAGTTCGGTGTCATGGAAATGATGCTGGGCTGTGAAATAGGACAGCTATCAGCTGGAGTTTATGTGGTCTGGCCTCATTTCACAGTGGAGAATAGAGGGTGGCAGCCATTTTGATGAGCTCTCTTGTGGCGTTGTCATATGAAGCCATTCTCCACAGTTGAAGGCCTAGGGCCTATAGAGTGATGGGAAGGTTTGTGTTGTGAATGCAGGGTAGAGTATAAGGAAACTGTGTAACTCGGAATATCAATGAAATTATGCAGTGTTTGTGTGTGACTGTGGATGGGCATGCATTATGTACAAATGGCTACTCTTTTTTTTTCTCATCTGGCCTTTTGCCGTGGATATTTACATAGGCAATGTTCTCGTCCACATGGCTGCCCCAGTTGACCTCAACTGCTCCTGGCTTCCATAAAAAAAATGTGGAACACATACACGCATGACACGCACACACGCGATCACACACGTGATTACGCGCCGGTTTACATAACCTGACGAGATGTGTTCCCGCTGCGCGGCCCAGTCCTCTGAGCTTGGTTTTGCTCTGGGGTGAATTTGCAGATTCATTTGAATCCGGAAGCTTGGAATTAAGTGTGTAACTGTCTATGTGTCAGTGTGTGTCAGTGCGTCTCAGTGCGTGTCAGGATTCAGATCGAAAGGTAGACCGAGTGAAACGCACAAACTGAACCCACAAACACGAACTACCAAACACACACACAGGCCGAGTCCACCCCAACGTTGGCTGACATTTACGTTTGTGTTCCAAGGTTGACGAGGCTCAAGGAGATAGTGGGATTTGTTCAGCTTCATTTGCGATGTCGATAGCATGTTGAACAATAACGACGTGAAACGCCTGTCTTATCGTCGTAAGAGCCATAACCAACTCCAGGGCTCGGGCTTTGTTCATACGGTCGAGGAGGTGGTGGTGACATGAACAACGGCAAGATCAATGGAAAAGGATCCACATTCCAGCCACCCGCCTGTCTCTGTTGGGAGTGGTTTTAGGTAGCAGGGTTAGATTAATCTGCTCTACATGCCATATAGAGCAGAATATATGGAATATATATAGAATATATGCTGCAGTGGTACATGTTCCCTGAAGTTAGCGGCTTTGGACCACCCTTGGCCGCACACCATCTTGTTGGATGCCTGTTTGTTCAAAAGCATTTAAAAAAGGAACAGATCCAAGAAAATCTCCAATATGTTTGTTCATAAGCAATTTGTTTAGGTTTAAATGTTTGATTTGTAAGGCTTTTCAGCCTGCATATCATTCCCAACATTAGTGGGTCACTTGTGGATCTCCTGTCTGTAATGGCGAGGTTGACAAAACTACAATGTATGCCGTGGAAATGACATGGTGGCAAATGTTTGTTGTTGTTGTTGTAGCACACACTGATGGACAGATACACACAAACACACACACACACAAACATATGTATTGCCATAGCTTATTGCATGTGAGCCTATCAACTTCAAACCCAATCAATGTTATTAGGTTATTTCTACATGCAAATAAACATAGCATGTAGGTGATGTATGATATACGGTATAAATTGTGACTTCAAAAGTGACTAATTGAACAGGTTAGATTAATTCTATTGGACTTAGTATGGTCCTGATATCACATTCAATTGCCAGAATGCCAATAACATTTGTGAATTGGATTTAAAAACAACCATTGACAATATTCCAGGCATACTGGAATCTTTTGTATTTTGATAATCAATGGTTAATTTCCTGAGTACTTCAAAATAACTGTGTACTGCATGCATGGGCATGTATGTATTTTCATTGCACACAAAACCTTCTGTGAAGCTGCTTACATTCTAAAAATCTTCACCCCAAAAAAATCACAGCTGTAGAACGTGTGGTTAAACTTTGTGTTACTGTGCTGAGTTGGTCATGTGACGGTGGAGTCTGGGCAGATTGAAAAAGCACAACAAAGAACAACAAAGAACAGAATAGCAGAGAGAGCAGTAGGAAGGCAAGAGGTAGAGTGAAGGAGGTGAGGGGGTAAAAAAGAAACCGCTGATGTTGGCCAACTCATCTGCATTTCTGTCTCTCTAACCGACCCTCTTTCTATGTCTCTTTGTAATCTCTCCCTATCTGTATCTTTCACTAACTCTTTCACTAACTCACTTTTTCTCCGCCACTCTCGTTCTCCCCACTCCCACTCTTTATTCTCCCACTTTCTCACTCACCCCCTCACACTCCGTCTCTGTTTCTCACTATCTTCTGTTTCCCCTCTATTCTGGCCATGTATCTCTCTCCCCCACTTATCTTCGCTCACTAACATCCTGATCAGAAGAGCATGACGCTTTTAATTGTGTATTATTGCTGTGAGCTACGGCTGATTGGATTAGAAGAGCGATGTGTCTTTGACTGACAAAAGATTAACACTGCACGGAGGGAAAGAGAGGGGTTGGAGAGAGAGTAGTGAGAGAGAGAGAGACAGAGAAGAAAAAAGAGAGAGAAAAGAGGCTGCTCCTTTTTGGAGGTTCCTTTTGGAGGACATTAGAGAACATGGTAGTAATGTTTACCAGAAATCTGTAGCTTAATTCCAGAAGAAGACACTGTTTCAAAGAGGATAGAAGTAGCTTGGAGTTGCTTGCACCATGCTTCTAGGTAAGGAACATTTATTAATTGGATGTTTTGGAAAAGTGTTCCCTTGTGGTTGCTAAACTCATAGGTTGCTTGATCTGTCTAAACACTGTGTGTGTTGTTGCATTTTTATGCTCAACATTGTTAGCCTGCTATAATAACATTCATAGCTGGTTGTATTCCTGTGACAGACATAATTGTTTCTCTACACTGACTGCTTGAAAAGAAATGTCAAACGAGCCCAGGTTTCTTCATATTTGTTTACTATTACTATTACTAAATTATTTTGCTGCTCAAATCGTTACATGTAAGGGTTTTTTCATGCTGTGCAAACTCTTTGGTCCAGATTAGCTGATCTTTCATTCTTCCCAATGAGTAAAACTAATTAATTTTTTAGCCAAACAATTAGAATTTCAAATCTCCTGTCTCAAAGGTCATCTTTCTTCTGAAGTCCCTTCTCAGATGTGTAAATAGACATTTAATAGTATAAGCTAGCAAATGCACATTGGCTGCCATGCCAGCAATCCTTCATGGTGAAAATGCCCCGTACTCACGCTACTTTTTTCTTTAAGCAGCAGATTAGGGAGATCAAAGGCAGGCGGTTTCGAGGAGATAGCTCTGCAGTTGCCTTCTGGCGATGCTGCAGCTGTTTTTATTCTCCTGCCAGTATCACTTTGCGCGTGGCCTGCTGACAGTCTTCTATGGAGAAATTGATGTATGTGCTCCAAATGGCACCCTTATTCCCTATTCAATACACTACTTTGAGAAGAAAATATCTAATATAGGCTACATTCCTTGTCCGTGTCAGAGTGTTGAGTGATGGATCAGTGGTGTGCTTTCGAGTGCTATAATTATTACAGGCAATTATAGGACACATGTTTTGGATTATGATACGATTCCCTCATGTCTTTAAAGGGATCGTTTGACCTAAATTCATGTATGGGTGATATTCCCTTTACCTGTGGTTGTGCAATTTCAGTTCATGTATTTGGACAAAGGTAATGATGGTCTGAGTCTAGGCTTGGACAGGAGTCATTAATGGAAATACAGTGCACCCAGGAAGTATTCACAGCGCTTCACTTTTTCATCATTTTGTTATGTTACAGCCAAAATGGATTACATATTTTTTCCCTCAAAATTCTACGCACAATACTCCATAATGAAAAAGTTTTGTTTCATATTTTTTATAGATTTGCAAAAACTGTTTATAGGAAAATATAAACATGTATGTAAGTATTCATATCCTTTGCTCAATACTTTGTTGATGCACCTTTGGCAGCAATTCCAGCCTAAAATATTTTTGAGTATGATGATCCAAGCTTGGCACACCTATTTTGGGAGTTGTCCCAAAGTCTCTCCTTTGTTATCTTGGCTGTGTGCTTTGGGTCATTGTCCTGTTGGAAGATTAACCTTCACACCATTCTGAGGTCCATAGCACTCAAGAGCAGGTTTCCGTCAAGGATTTCTCTGTAAATTCTGTGCATTCATATTTTACTCGATCTTGACTAGGCTCCCAGTTCCTGCCACTAAAAAACATCTCCACAGCATGATGCTGCCACCACCATGCTTCACTGTAGAGATGGTATTAGCCAGGTGATGAGTGGTGCCTGGTTTCCTCCAGACATGATGCTTTTGTTTCTCATGGTCTGAGAATCCTTCAAGTGCCTTTTGGCAAATTCCAGGTGGGCTGTCGTGTGCCTGTTACTAAGGAGTGGCTTCTGGCCACTCTACCATACAGGCCTGATATGTGGAGTGCTGCAGTGATGGTTGTCCTTCCGGAAGGTTCTCCTCTCTTCACAGAGCAGGTCAGAGTGACCATCAGGTTCTTGGACACCTCCCTGACTAAGGCCCTTTTCTCCTAATCGCTCAATCAAGGAAAAGTCCTGGTGGTTCCAAACTTCTTCCATTTATGGATGATGGAGGCCACTGTGCTAATTGGGTCCTTGAATGCTGCAGAAATATTTCTGTATCCTTCCCCAGATCTGTGTTTCGATACAATCCTGTCTCAGAGGTCTGTAGGCAATTCCTTGGACTTCATGGCTTGGTTTGTGCTCTGACATGCAATGTCAACTGTGGGACCTATTATATAGGTGTGTGCCTTTCCAAATCATGTCCAATCAACAGAATTTACCACCGGTGGACTCCAATCAAGTGGAAACAGCATGAACCTGAGCTAACTCTATGGGTAATTTCACCCAAACATGATTTTAGAATATCCTTTTCCTCTAATATAATACCCTGCTAAAAAAATGAATATAAAACCTAAATTGCATGTTTCCACTCCCGACAACATCTGGACATGCTCCTGATGTGACAGTGTATGGTGTTCTAGTGGATCTCCTCCCAGACATGCATCAGAGCATCAGTGTGCTCTTGGACTGCCTGTGTTGCTACTTGGTGGCGTCAGATGCACCGATACATAATGTCCTAAAGGTTCTCAATTGGATTCAGGTCAGAGGAATGTGAAGGACAGTCAATGGCATCAATTACTTTGTGATCTGCCTACAAACTCTGGCCACATGAGACCAGGCATTGTCCTGCACCAGGAAGAACTCAGGGCCCACTGCGTAAGGTCTGGCGATTTTATCCTGGCACCTAAAAGCAGTCAGAATACCGCTGGCTAGCACGTGGACTGTGCAACCCTCCAAGGATATGCCATCCCTTCACCATCAATGACACACCTCTTGATGATGTTGCTGGATGCCATGCTGGATGATGTTGCAGACAGCATAATGCTCTCCACAGTGTCTCCAAAATCTTTCACATTGGTCACAGGTCAAATGCTCAATGTGTACCTGCTCTCATCTGTGAAGATAACAGGGCATGTATGTTTTTAAAGAAACACTTGCAGACATTGGGTATTCTAATTAGGTCTGCTTACAAACCCAACCAAATGTGTGCCTATACGGCATTTGTTTTAACATGCTCTACATGTGAACAATAAATTATTTTATTTGGACCAAATCAGAGCTGGTTGGAGTGGACAAAACTGAAAAAAAAACGTATTTGTCTATACTGGCCACGGATTGACAATCATGGTCAAACTGGACTAAAACATTTTATGTCATTACAGACTCCTGATGATTTTTAAGGAAAGTTTGACAAAAGTAAGATAATGATAGGTTGCATCGTTGTTGATCAAGATTTAGAAAATGTTAGTAACAGTAATGATTGCAACTGTAGAACAATATGTTTTTTTCCCACATCTAACCACCTGTCCTCAGTTACGTTTCAGTTCTGGTTCGCAGGTTTGCTGCACGCAGCACTTGACAAATAAATGTTACATTGAATTATCTCGCATGCCCTTAGTGTGCTCCCACGCTGTGACACTTTGCCGCGTAACAACACGCATCAGTCATTGTAGAGCGGTGACAGCATGGACTTGATTAGTCTGTCTGATAATGTTGTTGGGGGCTGGTGTACCGGCTGGTATTTCTGATGAGCCCCTAGGGACATGCATATGTTCTGCACATAACCCAGCGTTGCCAAAAATGTTTTTGCTGCTTTGGCTAGAATAACCAATGGTAGACTGTAGTTTGCTGCAGTTAACACAGCAATTTCTTATTGGTAATGTTTGTCTTGGTTGAGAATAGGTAATTACTTCACCTGTCTACGTCCTGCAACCTGGTCACTGCTGTGACTAGTTATATTTGTTTATTTTCGAGATTAGATCAAGAACTTTTGGTTGCCATCTGAAATACAAACTTACTATTACACCATGACAGTTACCATCTGTACATTCAGTACTTATTAACCCATTTTGTTCACCTACAAAAAGTAATGTGTCAATTCTTTTTTGTGTTGTAACCAATATATAATGGATACATTATTATGCAATGAATCAAAGAAATGTTTAACAATTCATTGAAAATGAAAAAAACTGAAACAACTAAGTATTCAGACCCTTTGCCATGACATTCCAAATTGAGCTCAGATGCTTTCTGTGTCCATTGATCTTTCTTGAGACGTCTCTAGAACTAAACAATACAATGTTTGAATGGCGCTTCCACAAAGCACTCAGTGTGCATGAATTCTGATGTACATGAGATATTTCAATATTTTATTTTGAATTTTAAATTTGCTTTATCAACATTGCATAGTGTGTGTAGTTTGAGAGAAAATGTAATTGATACACAAGTCATTAAAACAGCAAAATGGGGAGAAAGTCAAAGGGTCTGAACATTTTCCCGAAATACACTTTTATTTAAGGTTCTAATGACATAACTCAGCATTGTAGTACTATCCATTGTCCACTGTATAAAACTGAATGAAGCTTACTAATCTTTTCAAGATGTCTTGGATTGACAAACACAGCGCTGTCAGTTAGATGGCTGATTGTTACTTGCTATCTTTGTATCTTTGTGACTACACTACTTGAGGCAGAATGGATGACCCTCACAATCTAACACTTAATCATCACCGGTGCCTATGAATTGCAGACTTCAAGCCTCCCACCCTTGTAAGAGAAGCCAACTCTATTGCAAAAGGATACCGGCAGTACCCACATGGGAAATGTTAGTGATGACACAGTAGCCCAAAATAAGTAAATATTTAAGGGATTATGATATTCGGATAACACAGTAATATGTTCTTAAAACCACATTGTCGTAGGATTTAATTTAGTCCTAGCTTGCATTTCAGTGAATCCAGATTGGCAGGAACTGTTGACACTAAATTCCAACCAACATGGTAAACCACTGTCACAGTAAGCAACTGTGTTCAATGATCCCCATGTTGAACAAATCTGATATATGACTTCCAATCCCACCCTGCGTGTTTGCTGCGGTCTTGGACCCCCTCACTCTTGTACAGCATGTGTAGTGTTACAGTAACCAACAGCAGACATGAGAGATGTACTCACATCCCACCTAGAATGGAATATGAACCCATGAAACACTATGAGATTAGCTTTTTGGCTGGATTGTAGTACACATGATAGGAGGACAACTATTAGGGCAGATCTTAGTATTGTTAATTAGAAAAGAAATGCGTCTTGACCAATGATTTAATGGATCTGCTTAATCTGTGGAAAATTGCACTTCCTATAATATTAATGACTGAATACTTTACATATTCTGGGAAATATTTTATATTATTGAGTAACAAAGGAGGCCTAGACAGTTGGCGATGAGCACTGCCCTCCACTTTCTGTGTATTATTACATTAACATTAAAACACCAATCTGTTAAATGTACTGTTTTTTTATTACAAAATGTCATACTTTATAGACTTTCTGCACCATTATAATATTCTCTCTTTTTCCCTTTAGTCTTATTCTACCTGTTCTCACTGTCTTCCTGTTACACAGTCTTTACCGCTTTCTGCTGTTCTCTATAGCAACTGGAGCTTCTTTCCAAAGTGAATTAAACCCACCTAGGCTTGCATTTCAGTTAAAAGCAGTCCAGCACAGCTAAAAGGTCTCTTACAAGTGAAGTGGGCAGATCTCTATTTCAGTTTGAGGACAGCTTCTTTCAAAGGTTTTTACTGTATACCATGCATAAATGACCAGAAGGCATATGCAGTTAATGTATTAAGTTAAAAATTAAGCAAAATTGTTTGAGTGGCTGAGGTATTCACTATTTAAAATATCTCCATCTATAAGTTTGCATTGACTTGTTACTCCTCTTACTGTCTTTAGACACTTGCAGTACTATTCCCCCCCACCCCAAACCACGCAATACTAGCTAATACTATTCCAGTCTCTTTTGGTAAGGATAGGGATGTATGAGTCAAGATGTAAACATTACAGACAGGATTCTGCACATTACACCCACCTTTCAATATGGAAAGAAATTAAGCAATTCACCCTTTTCTGATGAACAGATTTTCAGTAGCCACCTTGTGACTTTTATGGCTTCAGTGATGAGAAGAAATCTTTGCATCTGCCTCCCCTGACAATTTGTCAAGATTATGCTTCATGTAGACATATTGAATATTTTAGCAAATTCTGCTTTAGCTACTTTGTCAAAAAATCACTGACATCGCAATAGCCCACACATATACAAAGCATACTTGTTTTTCTTAGATACTGAGACAGAAGTTTGTTTTTTTAAATGTTTTGAGATCTCTATGGTTTTCTTATGTCGAGATTGAGTCCATTCCTACAGTAGCTGTCACACAGTCATTGGAGAGCGTCATTGCCTTAGTTAATCTCAGTTGGCAATCAGACACGAAAAAATCAAGCGCAACTCGGATCTAGGATAGCATTGCTCTTTGATCTAAAGGATAAGAAGAATCCTGATTCCACCCTAAACGATGGTACATATAAACTGTGCCAACCCGATCTTGCTTTTTATTGATGATAAATTCCCTAGTGAATAACTGGAAACATATTCTGTTTGTGGAAATAAAAATTAATCAGTACCCAGAGATTAACTCAGATTTCCCCTGTCCCGGCCAGAGGGTAGGATACTATTCATTTCTTGTAATCACAAACCAGTCACTTTGCTTTCCCTCTCAACTAATCTTTATTTGTGTCAGCGTGTAAAACCATGCATAGGATTCTGTAGGATTTGCGCTAGAGCTATTTCTAACCTCTGTATAGCTCTTCAACTCCTGTATGCATAAATCCAATGTCTTCAAATGTTATTGTGTTTTAAATGTATTTTTTTTTATTTAGCAATCTATGCACGATAACCCATAATGATTAAGCTGCAGAATACAGCCGAACCTATTAACTAACAATCTCTTCACAAAAATTCAGTGTTCAGATACGAAAAGCCACTTCTTCAATTAACCATTATTAGAGGACAATACACATACCATGGCAATAGGTCTTGTTCCTTTGGAGTTACTCATCACCATCACATGATGGTGCATACAATACTACTAATCTCACTGAAACTATAATATTATAACAGCCATATCGATGGCAATGCAAATGATATGTAGTAGTAATCCTCCCACAGAAGCGCATGCAACGGCATGCTAAGATGACCAGCAAAGTAGCAGACGAAGTGAGTGCCCCATCCGAGTTAAATCAACTGACATATTAGATTAGGAATCGTCAGTTGTTGGTCACTGACCCAAAGCCCACACGTGTTCTCTGGCTGAACTAGATGCGCTCACATGTTTTGTTGAACATGATTTAGAATATATTCACTATTTTATGTTCTTTTTATAATTTTTTTGTTACCTTCCCTATGATGCCACCCATGATTCAACCGTTTATACAATACATGTTAAATGTAAATGCTAATGTGTAATTCATAACAATCAGAGCTATATATGTATATTAAGACTGTTTTTGTCAGGTGTAGTTGATATACTGTGTACATGTCTTGTGTTCAATGGCATGCGATGTCCAGTGGCCTCCAGCTATTGTTTTGGAGAACAAGAACTAACGAGGTGCCAGATGGTTTGCACAGGGCCAGCTCTAGCCTTTTGGGGACCCCCTACCCTAACAGGCCTAAGCGACCACTTTTTGCAGGTACCATGCTTTTAAAGTTCCTATTTCATCAAACATTCCATGATTATTTCTATAGCATTTTCATAGTATTATATACACCACTTCTTTTAAGAAATACCATACATTTTATCGTTACAATATACAACCCCCAAAAAGTTGCCAATGAAAACAGAAAGCAATGATGTCCAAATCATGTATATTACCTCTTCTTTTAACAATATTCTGTACGCATTTGTGAACAGACAAGAGAAATTGCTGTCGTTTCAAAAGTGAAATGTATTCCCATTCTTGCTAGAAATAGGATTTCAGCTGCTCAGCAGTTTTTGTCTCCTTTATCACATCTTCAGTTTAACACCTGAACTCTTTACTATGGAGCAATGCTGTTGTAATATGTGCAATATGTGGTTTGGCATTATTTTGCTGAAATAAGCAAGGCCTTCCCTGAACAAGACGTTGTCTGGATGGCAGCATATGTTGCTCCAAAATCTGTATAAATTGTTCATTATTAATAGGGCCTTCATGCCACATGCACTAATGAATCCCCATGCCATCATGAACGCTGGACTTTAAACTGTGCACTGATAACAAGCTGATGGTCTCTCTCCTCTTTAGCCCAGAGGATGCAGCGTCCATGATTCCAAAAATAATTTCAAAATTTGATTTCAACTTCGGCTCAGTCTTAAATGAGCACAGGCCTAGAGACGGCAGCAGCGTTTCTGGATCTTGTTTATACCCTGATCAGCCATAACATTATAACCAATTACAAGTGAAGATATCATCATGGCACGTTAGTGGGTGTCATGTCCTGGATGCGGGCCCCTAGCCATCTCTGTGCTTTGGGGCTCCCATTCAGGGCATGGCACATGGAGAGGCCTCTAGAGATCTCCATGCCATTGTGGGCTCCCCAGTCAGAGCAGCTGCATTCAGTTGACTCTGATTGGGGAGCCTACTTAAGTTAGTTTTGCACCACACCCGGTGTGGTTTATTGTTTGTGTTTGTCACAGCTTCACGGTGTGTCCTTTTGTTTAATTCCTTGTCAAGTGAATGCGCTACATGTTATTTGTATATCGTTTTATGTTAGTTAGACCTTTCATTTTCCGTTTACAGTCCGTGTAGAGTTTGTTTGTTTGTTAAAGGATTAAATTCACCTTTTCTTTATTCAAAAATGTCTGCTTTTGGTTCTGCAGCACACTACGACCGTGACAGTGGGGTTTACAAGGCTGTGTTAAAACACTAACACGTCCTTAGAAATGTCTTTAGAAAATACATTTTGATTTTGTGTTTTAAATGTTGTAAATAAAGTTTGGAAAAGGGGCATATCATTTTGGATACCACTCTGCAGGGGTGGATTGGAACTCCTACTGAAGCCTTTTACATTCTGAACTTGGTCTCGCACTGCCCCAAATAGCACATTATCCACATGTCAAGAACACATAACACTTAGTCAGCAGTGAGGTGTCACACAGTGATAGCTGCCCACTGCAGACTTGACTGATAATCTGACGTACCACAGTATGGAGTAAAGTGTAACAGCAAACATGCTGAAGCATCAAAGCCTGCTAAAATATTCAGGAGGACTGAAGCCACAAAACGAGGCCAGCAAGTGTTATGTCTAGCCATTATGTGGATGGCAATATGAAGAATCACAGAAACAAGATTAAATTCTCTTTAATTTAATGTTTGCTATTTTCTGTTTAAGGTGATTTTGAGCATATAACCAAATTGTAGGTATGCACTGTTGAATATTTAAGGTGGATGTTACAAAAATTACCAAAACTGGATTATGAGAGAAATTATTTTGCAAACCAATGACCGAAATAACAGGGTCCTTTGTGATTTTAGAGGGACACTTTAAACCTCCTTGCTTGCGACTCTTCCAGTCTTGTTAAGACTCAGAGGAACAGTAACTCTGAATTGCTCTAATTAGGAAGCCGATGGGACGGAGAAAGACACCAACGGACATGAAATATGTTTGTTGGCACATCCTCCGAGCACCATTCAATAGAGTGATTGGCCCAGCCTTATCTCAATGGGTGCAGATGGCGCTAGCTTATTTTTAGGGGGTATTCAGAGGTCCTTCCATTCAGAAAGTCCTACAGCTCGCCTAGGCTGAGTTCATTCATTAGGAAATGGTAACATGATTTGTGGAAAGGATCCTTACAGTAGCTTCCTCTTAGCATTCATGAATTGAATAGGTCTGTCAAAGTGAACTCCAATATCATTGGGTTTAACATTCCTATCACCATAGCATTCCTATTTTTTCAGTTGCTATGCAAATTATTTGAAGTTAGCATTCTGATTGTGTCTTTATAATGGATAGGTGCGGTACCTACAAGTGCTGCCTTGCTAACTAATGCCAGCTTCCTTTGAATTGGTCAAGGTACTGATCCAACCATTAACACTCCACAGAAGACACTGAAGATATTTTTGCTACCAGGCACCAAGGCTGTTTGTGACCAAAACACACATGGTATTTCTTTAGATTATGTGGACAACAGTAGTATATTCAATATAAACAATTTGCATATAAGCTATTTTCTATCTGGCAACATTACTTGGGCAACTGATTTTTACATTTTATGCCTTTAGTAATAGAGAGAGAAAATGGGTAAGACTATTGAAAGAGTTTGCTTAAATACTGTATCAATGGGTCAGGATAAAACTTCCTTTACCACCCAAGAACATGCTAAACCAGTTTCAAACCTCTTTTGGTGGATCCCCATCTGAGCTATTCTTCATGCATGCGGGCTAAAGAAACAAGAATCGTGTTAGCATAGTTACCATAGTTACCTGCTTACTCATCTCACTTCTCTTCAAACCTATCATGCAAATTGTCATTAAACAATGTTTTAAAATTTGAAGGTCAAATATTGATCCATTTAGGCTACTTTAGCTAAATAGACACTTTATTTTTTATTTTGGCATGTAATCATTTAGATAGCTACTTTCAGAATGTCATACTGGCCCACAGACTAGGCTGTGCCAAGTTAGTTATTGACTACTCATCTTGTTGTCTGGTGGGTAAAATGTTAATATTCTTGACATGTTTATGTCAAGGTGACAAAGTAGTTAGCTCTTTGCAGCCCCATACTGGTCTTCAGTCCATTGGTTGGGAAACACTGCTATTAGAAGTTATTGTTCCCCTGTAAATAGCTTGACTAAGTTGCTTTGTTCAAAGATATTTTTCCATTGGGCTGCCTCTTACTATGCAATAGCCTAATAATCTTTGTCGTGTTGTCGGTACATATAACTAATATCATTATAATGAGAAATGGGTACTTAATGTATTTGGGCTGGTGCTGACAAATGTTCACTGGCAGGACTGTGTGTGTGATCAACAGTTCATATACTCTTGTGGAAAAATTCCTCAGACCTCAGGAGTTTGTGAATTCAATGATAGATTGTATTAAGGTCATAAAGCCGTGTTGATCTGCAGAGCAACCAACCCATGTCGGTCTGCAGAACAACCAACCTCCAAGCATCAGACACACATTTTTATACAGTATGGTTATACCATGATATTTGGCCTTCCCATTATGTTAATTTCAGTGAGGATCCTTCCAGATTTTTCCACCATTGGTTAGGCCCATATCCATTGTTGTACATCATATTCTGGGATGTCTATGATTCTTTGATTTCTGAGGTCAGTCTACAATTTTCCCAAAGCATTTAGGGACAAGCCTTCTGTCATTCACATAAAACATATTGTTACTCATCAGTTACAAGAGTACAGTAAGGAGAAAGACAGTGCACCTTCACACACACAGAAATCCAAACTGTGTACTTCATTGTTCATCTGCCTCTCATTCTTAAATATGAAAGAATTGAAGACAGACAGAGTTTGTAAAAATAATAATATGAGCCCTTAGGCTCAGGTGACCTCTTTCTCCAATTAACCCCCAATTGACATACAAATTATTACGTGTGTGTGTGTGTATAAATTCTAGTATATATGTGTGTATATAAATTATGGTATATATGTGTGTATATAAATCATAGTATATATGTGTGTGTATATAAATTATAGTATATATGTGTACAGTGGAGGAAAAAAATACTTGACCCCCTGCTGATTTTGTACATTTTCCCACTGACAAAGAAATGGGAAGAACGTTGAGGAATCAGCCCAGAACTATAAGGGAGGATCGTGTCAATGATCTCAAGGCAGCCGGGACCATAGTCACCGGTAAAACAATTGGTAACACACTACAACGTGAAGGACTGAAATCCTGCAGCGCTCGCAAGGTCCCCCTGCAAAAGAAAACACATGTGCAGGCCCGTCTGACGTTGGCCAATGAACATCTGAATGATTCAGAAGAGGACTGGGTGAAAGTGTTGCGGTCAGATCAGACTAAAATTAAGCTATTTGGCATCAACACAACTCGCCGTGTTTGGAGGTGGAGGAATGCTGCCTATCCCCACCGTCAAACATGGAGGTGGAAACATTATGCTTTGGGGATGTTTTTCTGCTAAGGGAACAGGTCAACTTCACTGCATCAATGTGACAATGGATGGGGCCATGTACCATCATCTTGGGTGAAACCCTCCCTCCCTAAGCCAGGGCTTTAAAAATGGGTCGTGGATGGGTATTCCAGCTTGACAAATCCCAAAACACATGGACAAGGCAACAAAGGGGTGGCACAAGAAGAAGCACATTAAGGTCCTGGACTGGCCTAGCCAGTCTCCAGAACATAATCCCATAGAAAATCTGTGGAGGGAGCTGAAGGATTGAGTTGCCAAACGTCAGCCCGAAAACCTTAATGACTTGAAGAGGATCCGCAAAGAGGAGTAGGACAAAATCCCTCCTGAGATGTGTGGAAACCTGGTGGCCAACTACAAGAAACATCTGACCTCTGTGATTGCCAACAAGGGTTTTGCCACCGAGTACTAAGTCATGTTTTGCAAAGGGGTCAAGTACTTATTTCACTGACTAAAATTCAAATCAATTTATGACTCATTTGAAATGTGTTTTTCTGGATTTCTTTTATTATTCTGTCTCTCACTGTTCAAATAGACCTACCATTAAAATTATAGACTGATAATTGATAATTTCTTTGTCAGTGGGCAAATGTATAAAATCAGCAGGGGTTCAAATATTTTTTCCTACACTGTATATACTGTGTATATATATAAAAAAATTGTTCGGTCTACTCTTCATCAGGTTAATGTGAAATAACCACATGATTTTATGAAAAACCTCTATAATTACTTGCATTAAAGCTTTTTTTTCTCTTCTGTCAAACACGCCCATGCTGGGAACAAACCAACGTTCCTCTGAACACACAAAACAACAGTCACCTATGTAGTGTTGTTACCATCACCAAATATGCCAAGGTTATTCCTAGACCAGCAAAAAAGACCTGAAATATCACTGAAATGCTAATATTGCGCAATGCTAACTGGTTAGCAGGTTACACTAGCTATTGGTAATGCAGATTACTTGTAGACCAGCAACATTTCAGTTAGAAAGTTTTAAGACAATTCTGACATTCTAGCCATGGGGAAAGGGGATAGCTGAACAATGTACATGTGTACCCAACTGAACAAACCTGGTAACATTGATGACGTTGTTTACTGGTTGTATGTGTTATGATCAAATTTGTTGAGAAACCAGAAATAGGCATCTTTATTTGGTTGGTATCCGGTTATTTGACTAGACGGCAATCTAAAGATCTATTCCATGATGTCTTATTGATCTCATCAAGAAATTCTCCACATCACAAATAAGTGTTATTGATATGGCACTCCTAGAAAGAAATGTGAATTGCCCAGTTGGAAGTGCTGTGTCCCCTTTAAACCTACATAACAAAAGCAGACATGATTTTACTGGGTACCCTGCTGGTTAAATGACTAGAGGACACAAGCAGTGAATTTAACCTTGACCAATTCCTTGTCATTTTTAGAATGCCAGTGTGAAAGTTGGCTTCGGGCACAATAAATTAAAATAGGACAGATTACCTTGGGAGTCTTGAACTCTGTTGGATGCTGTTTGCCCTGCGGGAAAACTTTCTTACTAAGCCTTTTGGTTGCCCGTGTGTGCGTGCGTGCTTGTGTATCAGTGTGTGTTTTGTGCGCATGTACATTGTTGTGTTGGAATGGGTGTTTTTTTGTACTTGTGCGCACGGATGTGATTAATTGTGGTTGCATGGTACAAAGGGTGTTTTTTTTGCTGTCCTGCATCTTTCCCCTCACTTTCTAGATCCATGGTAGCTGTCCATGGTTCGTCTGATGGAAATGTACTCTTCTTTTCCAGCCAAACACAAATGGGCGGTTTAGCATGTCGTCTTAGTCTATTTGCGATGATTAGCATCATCATCATTGCATGAATCAGGACAGTACAGTGACTGCTCTCATTCCATTATAAAAAATACGCTGCAAGAAATATGTCCCCTCAAATGTGATGGACTAGAAGAAAATAAGCTTTTAAATGCTCATTATTCATCCATAGTGTATGTTCTGCAGCAACCAAGGTTGAGGATCGACTGATTCTTTGTTTACATAATCCTCCCTTTAATGTTGTTCCAATTTATTTTAGTAATTTGCCAGCCATGCTTCTGCGTCATATGTGCAAACGAAGACATGACTATACCAGATTTCTACTGTTAACGCTTTTCGAGTGGCTATATAATGTTACAAAAAAGGAACAACAACATTCAGAAAAACAATGGGGAACCTGGGGCAAAATGTTCTCCCAGGTGGGGAGAGTAGCTGACTTCAACCTCTTCGGCACCCATTGCTTTAAAACAAAGCCAAAGTAACCTGAAGGTCAGCATGGGGAAGATAAATGATTAGGTGGATTTTGATGCTTTGTGGTTCTACAGAAAAGAGCAAAATGAGAACTGGAAAGGCATTTCCACACATCAATTGTGGACAGGCTTAAAGAAGGAAGAACAGAAATTGAATGTAAATACAAACAAAAATCTAAGAGACAAATCAAAATATCACAAAATTAGGGGACACATAATCATCACAGTATAACACCAAGTAAATTAAACTTCAGATTTATCAATCTGTCCAGTTAGGAAGCAAAAGCAATTGTAATTCAATGTCACCTGTTTTGGTGCACATAGAAGTGACATCAGGTGTGCTGGAGTGGCAACAGCAAGACAACCCACCAAAAACGTTAATGACTTTGCAGGTGTTGGCCACATACAATCGCGCTATCCTTATTCTTCCTCACTGATTGCATTTTGCCTGTGTCCTTGTCACTACTGGTAGCATGAGTCGGCACTTGCAGCCCATTCAGGTTGCACAGGCAGTCCAGCTCCTCCAGGATGGCACATTAATATGTACCATCGGAAGAAGGTTTGCTGTGTCCCCCAGTGCAATCTCAAGAACATGGAGGAGATACCAGGAGACAGGCCGTTACTCGATAAAAACTAGACAGGGCTGTAGGAGGAAATCAACGTAGCAGCAGGACCGTTATCTGCTCTTTTGTGCTAGGAGGAACAGGAGAGCAATGCCTGAGCCCTTCAAAATGACCTCCAAACTGTCAAAAACAGGACCAATGAGGGTGGCATGAGGGCCCGACGTCCTCTAGTGGGATCTGTGCTCACAGCCCAGCACTGTGAAGCTCAATTGTCAATCACCAGAGAACACCAGAATTGGTAGCCATTGGTGCTCAGTTCTCTTCACAGATGACAGCAGGTTCACACTGAGCAAGTGACAGACGTGGAAGGGTGTGGAGACGCCTTGGTGAATGTTATGCTGCCTGCAAACATCATCCAACATAACCGGTTAGGCAGTGGGTCAGTGATGGATTGGGAATGCATATCCTTGGATGGTCGCAAGGACTTCCACCTGCTTGCTAACAGTGTCCTTACTATTAGATATCGGGATGAAATGAGTTCCACAGACCTGAATTAAATTGCAAACCTTTCAGATGTTATAAATTGGTGCATACAATGCCGCAGATTTACGCCACAGTCTGTCCAAGTGCTCACTGATACCCAGATACAGGTTTGAAAAGAGATTCCCCAGGACACCATTCATCGTCTCATCAGGAGCATGCCCAGACATTGTCAGGCATACTGGGGCCGTACACACTACTGAGTCACATTGTGATTTGCCACGAAATTCACGCAAGTTGATTCGAATTGTTTTGTTTCGTCAGAATTTTGGTGTGAGTTTGAATCCAGCCCTCAGTTGGTCATATAGTTTCTATAGTTGTGTTGATGTTACTGTTCTAACAAAATTTTGTTCTCAACGAATTACACAATGAACAGTAAAGATATTCATCTTTAATATTTTTTGTTCATTAAGACCCAATGTGTGATTTAAGTGTTCCCTTAATTTTTTCAAGCATTGTATATTTACACTGATAGTGAAATGATTCTGCATATTAGTGAAAACTTATTTTGGGTACATACAAAAGCACATACAAAAGGCAATTGAAATGCCTCAGTTATTTACTGGTTTTAATCTTTAACATAGCGGGAGCAAATTTGAAATATTGCCACATGACATTGATTCTGCTGAGATTATGGGAGAGTACAGCTGATGGCGATGGAGATGTAAACCTCTGCTTAAAAGATGAGACACTGCAGGCATACCTTTAGTGCTGGATATTGGCCCATTTTCATCACAAAAAGTGAAACTGTATGAAAATGTATGAAAATACATTCTTAAAATGATCTAAAATTTAAAAAGGAACAATTTGAAACACACTATGTCAATTTCATTTGTCTTGTATGAGCATTTTAGTATTTATTATCACTGTCCAAATTTAGATTATATTACCTTGATAATATGGTTCCAGTTTAATTAACATTAGGTATGCTTACATATATTTTATTTTCACCTGGACATCCATGAGTGACTATTTCTGAAATGTGGCAACTATGTTTAAGTAAACATGTTTGTCTTCTATGACTCATTTGGTAATGGTTTTAGTGACAATTTCAGAAAATGTAGAAAAAGACAAAATGCTGAAAGACAGCATCATCTATGAAAACATTATTTTGAGGTGCTGTCACTGTATTTCTCTGCAGTTAAAGACATTCAAAAGAAACAAAGAAAAGCCCAGAGTTGTCTTTTTCATATGCACTGCAGAATTGAGTCACCCAACGACTAATCCTTAAAATAATAGCAATTAAGCCTCTACCCCAGTTTAGTGTGCCATAATTTCTTTGCCTCATAAGCTTTTATCTCTGCTGACAAAAAGGATCATTGCAATGATTTACACTCTTATCATCCATGAACATGTATCCTTCTCTAGTGAAAGAGAAGCAAGTTTGAAAGAGACAATTTTACATTAAATTAGATAAATACAACTTGTATTTAAATCACACTTACTTACGGACATGCATACAGCCAATATTCAGTGAAAGTGGAAAGATGATTAAAGGTCAAGTGGAAAACAAAAAATACAAAAGACTTGAGTTAATGTCTAATGTGGCCCAAAATGTGTTCCCTGTTTCACATTCTATGCTAAACATTGATGTGCTCCCTGTTGATGTTCGTACCCATTTATATTGAGCAAAATTTCATGAAATAATAATACCAGCCCTGTTACTTTTTGTGCATCAGTGCCTAGAAGAATAATGAGGTCAATTTCAGATTTGTCTTAGAACCAGTTGAGGGAGTGCAGGAGAGCTTTGAGAGGGAGGGAGAGAGTTGGAGCAAGATAGAGGGAAGAATGTTGCTACAATATCAACTTAGTTAGCTTAGTACAGTGTCTGAGGTGAAAAGGTTCACCAAGCTGGAACTATATCACACACACACGGAAGTTGACTTAACTATTTGAATGAAGACATAGAAATTGATTGCCATAATTCAAATAAACTCTAACCATTGCAGTAATCTTTACCTTGTGGAAAAGGTTATTAAATTTGCTTTGTGAGGTGTGTTCACCACCTTCTGTTGACACCTACACAGATTTATCAGTGCCAATTTAATTCTAGCCAAGTGGTTCACCACCTGGTATGACTAAAATGAGGAAGCATGATTGCATAGAATTGACAAGACCTGTTGGGAATTGACGTGACTAATGTGTCGTATATCAGGACTAACAAGACTTATTCTCTGAATATGCACGTTCTCTGTTGCTTCTTTACAGGTAGCCTATCCCAGGCCAACCCCCTCCTGGCTTCCCTGTCCCTCCCAGGACGTCCCCTCCAGACCCAGCTGGACCTAAAGCATTTCCTGCCGCTTCGTGTTAACTCCTCCTCCCCCCTCAGCCTCTTTCCCAACTTCAACACGGTGAGCTTCTCTATTTCACACACACACATACCCATGCATAAGCTATCTAAATGGGGTCACCAGAGTCGATTGGCCATTCTACTTTTATTTATCCTAACCCTAAACCTCATCCCCATCCCCTACCATGCCTAACCCTAAACCTAATCCTACCCAAACCTCTACCTCAACCCGTAATGCCTAACACTAACCATCATTTTAACTTCAATTCCTATTGAAAACTAAAGCCCAAAAGAGTGACAAGACTCATGTATATTAGTCAAAGTGTTCTGATTTAACCGGTTTGGGGAAATTTTTGTTCCATTTATATATTTGAGTCAAAAACACACACATTTCAAATCACAAAAAATTAAAACCTTGGTACACAAAAATGCTTTCACACTAGTGGTCAGGTGCACTCACACACACACCCACAATCTAAGTTGCTAATAATATCTGCTTCTAAGAACTTTGTGAGTGACTAAGTCATTTCACAAAACAAAAATCAATACAGAGCAGTTTATATTCATCATTTATATTGACAAACTGGTTTTGACAAGGATGAATTGGGTACAACCAAGAGCAGAAACCTCCTTTCTCCTCTGTCTGGTATAATATCCTGCAGGGTAAATGTGGAGTACCAAACTAACATTTTTAATCCTGTTAACTTGATCCTGATCTCAGATGAAATGCTTAAGCCATTTTCCTATTTGGTTTAAAACATTTGCAATTTTGGTATGGTTTGAGGTGTCAATAATTTTCTGAAAGGTCAGCACTCTTATTTGACATGGACATTTCTGGTGTCACATTTGGCGAACAACCCAGTGCTGGTTCAGTTTTAAACATACAGCGTTCGGTTGTTACTATCCAGAAGGGTTGTGCTGTGCTGATCACAGCACATTGGAAAACTTTACATGTAACACTGGTTGTAAATCTTAATTTTAATCATCTAGATTGCATATTTTCCTGATTTGTGTTGCTTTTCAGAAAATCACAGACACCAGTCCAAGGATCTGTGTCAGTTTTTAAATACTTGTTTTTAAAGTGTAGCATCCATAGGATATCTTTTTGGTCAATTTCAGAAGTAGACTATTTTGATGAATGAAAAAGGAGATTTGGGAACAACAGTACACAAATATACATATAGTTTTTTTAGTAAAGGTGCTAATAAATGAGGTACCATTATAGCATCAGGCAGAAAGGACAAAAGTGCTCTAAAATGTGCCCAGAAGGCACGGCTGCCTGGTTAAAGCTACCCCACCCTTTATAATGGAATTAGCCAATCATATATATACACTGATGTATAAGCTTATTTACTGGTAGGTTATCATAAGGCAGCCAGCAGGCATCAATAAGCCTAGTGGTTAAGCCATCTGACTACTAACCAAACTGTTGACATATCGAATCCCAAGCTGGCAAGTTGAATTTCTTTTATTGATGTCATTTAAACATGAAAATGTGGCTAGGGTGACAGTGTCTCCTTAATGGCTAACATATAAGTATAACATTATCTAAATCAAATTAGCCACCTTGGTTAGGGTTGTGGATTGTTTTCTCGTTCCATATTTGAACTGATAATGCAGGAGAATGGACAGAGTTGCTTAAAGAGGTCAGGGCACCTCCTTAAGGCACAGTGAATAATTGAATATTAACAATTAGGTTAACAGATTATCAGCTTTTATTTCAGGGGATATACTGGTTTTAGAATTTACAAATTAAGACAATTGCCTCAACGGGTTAATGAGGTGTGTTCAAAACATTTGTACAGGCATTAGAGAGAATTCTGTCAAATTTATCTTGAATGCAGTCAATGAAATCCATCATTAGGCTGAAAAATAAACACCTGTCAAGCCAATATACAGTGGAGGAAAAAAATATTTGATCCCCTGCTGATTTTGTTTGTTTGCCCACTGTCACAGAAATGATCGGTCTATAATTTTAATGGTAGGTCTATTTGAACAGTGAGAGACAGAATAACAACAAAATAATGTTCCCCTTTGCAAAATATGACTTAGCACTTGGTTGCAAAACCCTTGCTGGCAATCACAGAGGTCAGATGTTGTTTGTAGTTGACCTGGTTTGCACACATCTCAGGATGGTATTCTTGCATAGGTTGCATTCCTCCTTCTCCAAACACGGCAAGTTGTGTTGATGCCAAATGCTCGATTTTGGTCTCATCTGACCACAACACTATCACCCAGGTCTCCTCTGAATCATTCAGATGTTCATTGGCAAACTTCCAGCCTTGTGTAGGTCTACAATCTTGTTCCTGACATCCTTGGACAGCTCTTTGATCTTGTCTATGCTGGAGAGTTTGAAATATCATTAAGTGATTGCTTCAGTGGACAAGTGTCTTTCATACAGGTAACAAGCTGAGACTAGGAGCACTCCCATTAAGCACTTCACTGTATTTGATGCTCTAAAATGCTCTAATAATTCTCAAAAATGCCATAGAATTACCATATAAGGTATTTATAGAAACTGTTGTAATTTCTTCAAAGTGAAAACCATTTACTTCAAAAAGGCTAAGATCCTAACTCTTTAACCTTGTAGTCAAAACATAGGTAACTAGCCACATACCTAACATTGTTAGGATTTGCCTAACCCTAACCGACAGTCAGAATTTAACTTAAACTTTAAATAATTAGTTAGAGAGCCAGGAGGGTTCTCTAACCAACATTAGAACCTATATCCTCCTGCAGGGTTTTCCCTTCAGCTCTGCTCTGACACACCAGTTTCTAAAACTTAGCAGGTTTTCAATACAGAATAGCTGAACCAGTATGCAACACGTTCCTAATAAGGAGCAGTGATGTTACAAATGTTTTCTACAGTAAAGCATTTAATAAGCAACAATGTCCTGCTGGTGGTGTGAGTAATTGTTGTGTTTGTGTTTAGTCTGGTTTATTCTGTGCGCAACAGATGGATCCCGTCCAGAAGGCGGTCATCAACCACACGTTTGGTGTGGCACCACCCAAGAAGAAACAAATAATCTCCTGCAACATTTGTCACCTCCGCTTCAATTCCACCGTAAGTCAGTCATCTCAGATACCCCTACTTAGGCTATCGGCCTAAGAGTGGGTGCCTTGTGTGTCTGGGGGTGTGCTTTCTGATCTTCTATTTCTCTGGATGTGGTGTGTATAAATGGCATTGAGCCTTTCTCAGTCGATCAGCCAAAAACAGCAGTAAACCAGACAGCTTGTCTCTGCTGGCATCCAACTTCTTACGTTTGACGAACAATCACAGTCCAAATACACACTCACACACACACACACAAAGTCAGAGGCAATTCTCAGAAGAAACTTTTCCATTCATAAGAAGTAATTGGATTTTCGGGTCTCAAGCTTATCAGCGGATTAAATGACTGCCGTATATCAGGACTAACTATTTATCTATCCATTTGCCAAAATCATTTCAACTTTCCAAATCTCTTGTCACTGTTTCAGTTCTGATACTAGATACATCCTTTCTCGACTCATACAGCCTCTTTATGTCCTTAGATCCAGGCTGAGGCTCACTACAAGGGCCACAAACACGCCCGCAAGCTAAAAGCCATGGACTCCCAGAGGAACCGCCAGAGGAGCCATATCTGCATGGGAGGGAAGGAGAGAGACAGGAGGACAACAGTCTCAGAGGGCCTGCCAGCATTGATGGACCCCAGTTTCAAAGAAAGAATTGGCGAAATACCAGGTTTGTAAAAGTTCACTTATTTACCACTTTTCTTGTTCCTTCCTTTGGAGTAAAGACTGAGATGATATTTAGATCAGATATTGGGATTAATGTCGGATCAGTGATCATACCTACCCCACAGGGCGGGAATTATAAGTACTCCTAGAGTTCGCAAAGAATATTGCACTGATGCACTATTGTTGAGTTGATTTACAGCTTATTCTAAGATCATTTATATCCCCAAAACACGAAAAAGTAAGAATACCTCCTGAAAAGTTGTCTCCCTCCATATCTGAACACAAGGTACACAGCCTAAATTTCAGCCACGTTGATTAAGGTAGCCCAATTTAACAAATCGCACAAACAAATACAGATTTCACAGCAATATGCTTTGACCACCCTCGCCAGCGCAAGAGTACTAATGACACTATAGCTTAAGAAGCCACCTTCCAAGATAGCGTGCCCCACTTTATTGATAGAACCCATGTGCAGGTGTGGAGACAATTGTTTCTGAACTGTATAAACTACATACTTAATCTTCATACTTGCAAGTTTAACCCAAAATAATTGAGCATCTCAAGTCCTCTTTAATATGTTTGTGAAAATGTATCCTAATGTAAATAAGCACTAATATAGTAGGTAAATTATGGTTTACAGTTCTCCCCATTTAACCCTAGGTTCTTGACTTATGTCAGATAGTAGCATCTTTACTCAGTGTAGGTACTAGAGTAACACTCTAGTTGAACAATGTCCCTCTCTCAACAGGCCTTCTCTTGGTTCCCCAGCCCCCTACCGAAATGACACCAGATGACTCCCTCCAGATGGTATCCCTCATCTCCATGCCCGTCTCGAAGACCTCTTCCCTCCCCTCAAACCCACTGCCCCTTCAGGTCTCCCCTGATGTCCCCCAGCTCCCAGAGCTCACAGCTGACCATAGAACTTTGGATGGCACCATCCTGACTGCCGAATGTGACCAGGCGCTCAAACCCGTCAAGGGCCAGGGAAAGTCTCTGGAGGAAACATGTGTGGTGGGGGAGACCAAGGAGGTCAAGAAGAGCCCTCCTGCCAAGCAGAACCTCCACTGTCCTGTGTGTAAAGTCACAGTCAACTCCTCATCCCAGTTAGAAGCTCACTATCGAGGTATGCACTATCAATGAAACAAACTAAGTGAATCTGTAATGAACTAAGTCCTCTTTCAACCTTCAAACTGGTTATTAAGGTCAACCTTAAGGTTAGACGATTGAGAGATAAAATAGTTTGCTTAAAATATAAATCAGCAGTCATGTGGTTGTGTCTGTGATGTGTGTGCTGTGCCCTAGGATCCAAACACAAACAGATGCTGGAAGGCCAGACGGGTGCTCCGATGCGACGACGGGGCAAGTTGTCGTCCTCGCCTCGATCAACCTGCAGGACTAAACAGTCAACCAGTTGCAATGTGGCTGTGACCAGCCAGCCATTCCACTGCAAGATGTGCGAGGTGTCCGTCAACTCAGAGATGCAGCTAAAACAGGTGTGTGTTTAATCGAGATGATATTTACTTAAACCTACCATGGGAGTAACAAACATCTTAACCATTAGACCAGAGGAAAAACATTTGTCCTGAAGAAATACTTTTTCCTGGAATTTTTTTGGGAATGTTCTGCTCAGATAATAACTCAACAATATATGGTTTTGTCCCTTAGCACATGAATAGCAGGAGACACAAAGACCGGATGGTTGGAAAACCCCACAAGCCGAAGTTCAGCCCTTATACCAAGAGCCAGCTAAATCCCGCTTTAGCGGTGAGTGTACGTCCAACACACAAACAAACATAGAATCACAGGAACTACACTGAAAAAAAAAATAAGATAACACAAATCACACATCTGGTCTCAACGAATGAAATATATTATCTATCAAAATCTTTACTGTTTATTGTGTAATTCGTTGAGAATCAAAATATGTATGCACTCCCGACATGAAATCCTGATGGGATTGCGAAATGTGTGTCCTGGGGAACTGCCTACGTAATCTGGCCACAAGGCCAGGCATTGACCTGTACCAGGAGGAACCCAGGGCACACTGCACCTGGATATTGTCTGTTGATTGGTCTGAGCAGTCAGGGAAAGCGTTGACTAGACCATCACAGACCCACCGCAAAACCAGGTCTCACTAGAGGACATTGGGCCCTCATGCCACCCTCATTGAGTCTGTTTATGATAGTTTGGTCAAAAATATGCAAACCAGTAGCCTGCTGGAGTAATTTTGTAGGGCTTTGGCACTGCTCCTCCTGTTCCTCCTTGCAAAAAGCAGCAGATACTTCTTTTAGGTTGATGGCCTTCTATGTCCCTGTCCAGCTCTCCATGTGTAACGGTCCGTCTCCTGGTATTTCCTCCATGCTCTTGAGACTGTACTGGGAGACACAGCAAACCTTCCTGCGATGGCACATAATAATAATGAGGTGCCATCCTGGAGTATCTGGACTACTTGTGCAACCTGAATGGGCTGCCTCATGCTACCAGTAGTGACAAGGGCACTAGCAAAACGCATAAGTATAAGGAGAGAGAATTTGTCTGTGGCCACCACCAGCAAAACTATGCCCTTTTTGGGGGTTGTCTCTCCAGTGCATCTGTTGCAGGTAGCAATTATTCACAGTAATTCATGTTTCTTATCTGGACAGAAAAACATCTTTAATTGACTTGGTGTTAGTCTGTGATGATTATGTGTTCCCTTAATTATTTCTGATCATTTTTGTCCCCTGACCTGCTTATCCATTCCCAGTCAATGTTTTTATCTTCAACCCCATTCCCTTCTTGTTAATTCTCCTTGTAGGGCATCAGATGGCCTGGCTTCCTGTTTGGGGGGGTGACTTCAGCCATGGGTAAACTGGCCAGCCACTGCTGCCCCAACGCTTACAGCCCTCAGGTGATGGCGAAAGGGAAGAGAGAGAATATGGAGTGTCCTTTGAGAATGTGAATTCTCAGTTAAACATTTTGTATTTGCTTGGGAGCTGTCTGTAAAAGAAAAGCTAGCAATTTGGATGCTAAAATAGAAGAGGAACCCAATTAGAACAATAGCAAAAAAAGTTGGGCCAAAACAGAAAAAGAAACAAAAAGAAAAAAAATACTGGTGTTTTCAGCAATTGGGGAAACAAGGAAAACAACAGTATTTGATGACTAAAAACAGAGCTGTGAAATCACCTAAAGCCTCTAGAAAGGTGTGAAAGTGTCTTCATCTGCAGACCTTGCAAAGGCTAATTTGCAAGATGCAAATCTCTAATCGGCCACAACAGCCTTTTTGTGGCCGGTATCAAAAAAACAAGAGTGTATTGATGTTTGGTACATGTCAATGGTTTGTAGACCCACTCAACTGCATGTTATTGCAAGTATTGACTAAATACTAGACTTCATACTCACACTTGTATAAAATAGCTGGATGAAACTCTGACTGTGCTGTTATTCATAGATTGTATAACATATAAGTGTTGACATGAACATTCAGTACCTGGGATTGGATTCATTGTTTGTGTCCATTAAAATAACTGTATAAAATACAGTATATACATTATTAATGCTGGTAATGACTATTGTAGCTGGAAACGGCTGATTATCAATGGAATCCACATTGACAGCCCATTATCAACAACCATCAGTCCATTGGCACGTTGTGATTGCTATCATTTAAAAAGGCTAATTGATCAGTTTCGTTTTATAAGGAAGTTTTATATGGAAAAGCAGCATATTTTATAAAATGAAAGTAAAAAGTTATCCGTCAACCACTTCCTAATATCTGAAACGCATCCTTCCATGGTAGTTCATTATGAACTACCGAGCCTTGAAGAGCCTTGAACAACACCAAACGTCAGATGACAGCCCATCCACACATTGAAACTGAAATCATTCAGATTAATTCGATTTAATCCAAGCAAGAACTACATAGCCCAATATGGGTTTCCAATCTCTCCAAGAGAAGGGCGTGACCTGTTGTATCAAAGGCAGCACTAAGATCAAGAAGCAACAAGATGGATGTGAAACCTTTGTCTGAAGCCATTAGAAGGAATGGAGCATTTCATAAATGTTATTTGTCTTCAGAAAGGCATTTAGTTGTTGGGAAACCTATATTTCTAGGATTTTTGAAAGGAACGGGAAATTTGATATTGGACTATAATTGTTTAATATATCTGGATCCAGATTAGATTTCTTCAGAAGGGGCTTTATTTCACAATTTTTGTGTCAGTTTGTTATGCTTCCAGAGGACATGGAACAATCAGGGATAATGTCTTGTTGCATATTACTTTTGTTTTTAGTGTGGAAACCATATCTAAAATATTTTGCTGTATTGAGTTTAGATAGTTTGCAGATGTATTCACTCTGGCATTGATTAGTGAGGCTAGACGAATGTAAAATAAATGTATTGGTAGCCTGAGAATTTATATTATGGCTTGTGGGTATCTTGTTTTAACGGTAAATGTAATAAGACAGTGGCCTGATATTCCAGGATCATGGGGATTGTTTTTTTAGATCCACCACATTGGACTTGAGACTTGTTGGACAAAGTCCAATGAGTCAATTATGGATGTTTGATGAGGGTCATAGGGCTTTTCCATAAGAAAATTTAAATTGCCAAAAATTAGAATAGTATCTGCCATCACTAACAGGTTAGAAAATCATATTGAAAACTAATTTAGGACCACTGTGTATGACCCGAGGGGCATCTAAATAGTAGCTATGAAAAAGAAATTATCAGCTTTAATTAGTAAAACTTCAAAAGAATGAAAACCAGTGATGTGTTTAAGAGTAAATGTATATTTAGTGTAATAAAGATTAGCAACCCCTCCCCTTTTTGGCACTCCATGAAAGTGGCATGAGGCCCAACATCCACCTGCCCTCAATCAGTTGGTGATGTTGGTTTCCATTAAACGTTATGTCATTATCATCTCAACAAAGCCTACAATGTACAGTAAAGATTTTGAGCTTAGGATATATTTTGTTCATCAAGACCCGATCTGTGAGTTAATTTCTCCCTTAATGTTTTTGATCTGTGTATATAAAATATATACACACAACTCACACTCATCACATAACATTATTAGATCATACAGTTCCTGAAAATCCACTTCCAGGAGACTACGAAGTCAGGCCTGAATCAAAACATATACTTGTATTGCATTAAAATTTAATGTAGAGCAATGTCTTATATTTTCAACCAAAATCTCCTATATGTGTTCAATTGGGTTGAATTATGGTGACTGCAAAGGCCAGTGCACATGATTTCCATCGTTTTCATAATCATCAAATCATTCTTTGACCCCTCATGCTCTGTCATTGTCATGTCCTGGATGCGGGCCCCTAGCCATCTCTGTGCTTTGGGGCTCCCATTCAGGGCATGGCACATGGAGAGGCCTCTAGCCATCTCCATGCCATTGTGGGCTCCCCAGTCAGAGCAGCTGCATTCAGTTGACTCTGATTGGGGAGCCTACTTAGGTTAGTTTTGCAGCCACACACGGTGTGGTTTATTGTTTGTG
>JACXGK010002914.1:0-21049 GCA_016801125.1 Novumbra hubbsi
ATGGGTATCAGTTTAGTTATCACCAGACGATGGGTATCAGTTGAGTTATCAGCATCTGCCCTGGGAAAGCTCTGCCAGCTCTATACTAAAACACATACATTTGAAAGGCATTGGAATCAGATCACAGGACATGGATGAACTACAAGCTGAAAGTCTGCACTTCAACCCCACACTAGAGGTCTAACGCCACTAGAGGTCTAACGCCACTAGAGGTCTAACGCCACTAGAGGTCTAACGCCACTAGAGGTCTAACGCCACTAGAGGTCTAACGCCACTAGTGGACTAGAATCCCACACCGTATGAATGTTTGACAGAGTCCCCTACCTTCCTTTTGGCATCTATGCTGAGCTCCTTCCTGGCCAGCACATAGGACAGTTTACACAGGGCAGCCTCGGGGGTCATGTCACAGCCTGCCACCAGCCCTGCGTCGCTCAGGGCCTAAGGGGACCAGAACGACACGTTACAGACAACCAGCCCTTAACCCTTCCCCCGCCCCACAGCCACCAAACAGCCTTGTGAGTCTACCTTTCCAGTGGCGTATGAGGTGGTGACGGAGCCCCGGAGACACTGGGTGCAGTTGATCATGATCACGCCCCTCTCCGTGGCCTTCCGGAACTCCTCCAGCAGGTCAGCGCGGTTGTCAGGGGCGTTGCCACTACCGTACGTCTCCAGAACGATGCCCTCCATGGGCGGCTGCAGGAAGGACTTCACCTGCACACACACACACACACACACACACAACGGGTGAGAGGGTTTACACCCCCAACCACCTGGTCCAGCCTGTCGCTCCGTCTCAGGTCTTTACCACACCAGCCCTGGCATCTGGAGCGGGTGTGGCCTAAACGGCCAGGGGGGAGCCATTAACTAGACCTCGGATGGGGGTTATGGCTGGCGGAAATGATTGCAAGAGCTTCCATTTTTCGAATCCAGCTGTTAGCTGGCCACAAAGTGTGTGCGATATAGATTCCTGAATTGATGGCAGAAGTCTTCAAAAGGCAGGGGACAGACTGACGCATCAACAAAAGACTGAAGCATGCAGGCCAGCATCGGCTGTGGGTCCAGACTGACCCAGTGAAGCCCTCCTCCCCTCAAGTTGGGAACCGGGGGAGGCGTGTCTTTATGTCTGCGCCAAGCCCCTTGTCTTTAGTGGGTAATTGGACATGCTCCATAACCCTGTCTCATTTGTCACTAGGCTAAGCGCCGCTGGGAACCCCCGGAGCCCCTCCGGCTGTACGCAGACCCCTCGGAACGCCCCACCATGCCGGCTCATCAGAAAACACAGTAGGGCCTGGCCCCGAGTGAGAGGGTCCCCCACGACAGAGCTACAATGAAGGCATTCACATGAGTAACGGCTAGGTGCCGACGTGGCATTCCTGTGAGCATTTCTTTTGGTTCGTATCATAGCACGTAAGACGGTGAGTTCGCGTTGCGGTTGAACGGGCAGACCGTTAGCGGTCTCCTTATCCATCCAAACCCTGGGAAGACTCTTACCGTCTCTGCGGTTATGCCTGGGAAGAGCCGTAGCAGACCCACGTTGCGGTTCATCTCAGTGCTGACCTGGAACCGCGTGGTCGTGTTCGCCCGCCACACCGTGTCCCAGTTAACTACGGGAGGAAAGGGTGGGGGTTCAGTAAACAACATCCACCCGTTTTCCGGTTAAAAGGTGACGTGAGCATTGAACGGGACCGACCCAGGATTACACCCCTTGATTACTTTTAATGTCCACTTCAGCATTAGCCAGAGGAGCCAGGTTAGGAGAGTTGAAGGCATTGAAACTCCCGGCATCCACCTTGGTCACCCGATTACCCCGGTATAGCTTGTGGTGGAAATACAGACACACCTACAGACACAAAAGATGAATGATTCCTAACACATTATACTGAGACCTGTCTATAAGAATGTCCACTTCAAAACCCATGAACTGATACGAATGTGAAACCGAGATGGGCTATTTTTCCTTTGATTTAACAGAAAATGTATGGTCTAATAAACATTTATTTCAGTACTTTCGGTTGACTTATTTGTCCTGTGTGTTAATGACTGACAATAGCCATGTCTTCCGTGTTAATGTTTTTTTCCTTCTCTGTATCCAGACACACTGTAATGAATGGAATGTTGGCTGAGCAAGGCTCCTAAGTTCCACCTATGTGTGAAAGACAAGGCCTTGGGCCCATCAGAAACCATTAGAAGTCCTCTGTTGGGGGGAAAGTCTCACTAGCAGCAGAGGGCTCTTGCTCCTTGTATTGTCCAGGAGAATAGGACTCCATTCCCTTTTAGGAGAGGGAGATAGCAAAACCACCTATATTAAAATACCCCAGCTGTCGAGCTTTCACCAAGTTGTCAGGGCAACCGACATTCTATGATTACCTATGTCTCCTGGATCTATGTCTGTGAGCATTCTCTATGTTACATCATGGTGACAACTATTCCTTGTTCGTGCATCGAGCAGGAAATAGTGGCGTCATCTGTACCGTTATAGGAAAAAATATAAAGGTTGAACCTTGGCAATATAAAATGAGAACAACTTTACTGTAACATACAAATTTACTCTGTACTTTTGCTCCGTGTCTGACAAGGTACGTGTTCCAGTATACACGATTAAACACGAAACAGTTAACTGTCGTGCTAACGACTCAAGTTTTTACATGATATATTGCCAACACTTTTCCGAATTCCACCATTTGTCACCCAAGACGGGACTTAAATATCTCCATAACAACAGTGTCTGCTTTTTGACACACTCCTGCTGACTGAAATACATGCACCATAGGTATAAAAGAAGCCTTTTGAAATAATGCAATAGTTCATATCAATCGGTTTGGAGAGTTGACTTGTTTGGAGCGACAAAGTCCAATAAAATTATGAAAAAGACATTGATAACAAAAGCTATTGCAAAAACAATTACCACCAAATTTGTATCATATTTATGTCTATAATGAACCATTATTTCCATCCATTTCGATTGTAGCAGAATGTGTAGAAATGAAATCAGATAAATGCTGCAATGTCTTGTGACTCTCAAAGACAAATGACCTTGACAAACTCAGAAGTTCTACCTGTCGGTTTCACGTCATTGCAACACCCTCATGCTTTACTGATCATTCTTGTTAGACCAGTGGTGTAAAGAGGGCCTTTGTTTGCCAAGTTTCCTCTCCACATCATTCAGGGAGAACATACTCTACTAGCTCAGCGGACATTAATCATGTTGAAATACATATGAAGTTAGATTGTAGAGCCGCAACAGCATAAAAAGCAAGATACATTCAAAGAAATAGGTGTAAATAGTACACAAAAGGCATACAGAATTTTCCAGAGCGTCCATTAGCGTTATGTAGACTGCCTCTATATTATGTACATTGTGGCAAATATAGTCGGCAAAATGTATTGAAGTCAAGTTCTAGATACATGTACACAAAGTTGGACTTGGAAATGGTTTGATTTTGTCTGATATAAAAAAAAAACACAACAACTGGTAATAAGGGAATTCATTAAAATCTAGCCTTTTGACCCAAATTAAAAGACACAATCCCCAAACACATACAGGCGATAGCAGGCAATTGTGAGCGATCAACCCTTTTGTGAACGGACTCCCTCCCGTTCACCTCAGGAATAACAAACTGGCCCGCGATCAGCAGCGCCCCCAAAAGGTTGTCCCTTCCATCGTTCCTCATCTCGTAGATCGGCACCTACAGAGAGATAAACACATCAGCCCCCTGTGACCTTCCCTTCATGAGGCTGTTCGGGGTGGCAGACGTACCTGGGAGCCGGTGAGGATGACAGGCTTGCCCAGGTGCTCACACATGAAGGACAGGGCGGACGCCGTGTAGGCCATGGTGTCTGTGCCGTGGAGGATCACGAAACCATCATACTTCTCGTAATGTTTCTGGAACAACCACCCCCCCCCCCAAAAAAAGAGAATGAGATCACACTTAAATTCCCTTTGTTTATGAGTCAAAACATGTAGGCTACATCTGATGAGAACCGCTCATTACATAGCACCAGTACAGAGCCGCGCATAGTAAAACTAGATCAAAACTGTCAAGTGGCTTTTTCTTCACTAAATGATCTGAGGTTGTAGTGATATGGCATGTGATTATCTACACGGTTCAAGTCAGGGTTGTGGTTAATGTTACCAAGTACCTCAATATCCTTGCCAATTTTAGCCCAGTCATCTGTGGTCATATTGCAGGAGTCCAGCAATGGGGTGTACTCTAAAACCGTGTACACAATCCTCTTATTCTGTTTAGACAGCCTAGAAAAAGACAAGTTCACAATGAGACACAACCATCCAATAAATATACGGAAAACACAGGACCCAGGCAAAAAAAAAAAAAGACAGGCCAGGCTGTATACAAAGACAAATAAACAGTCAAGGATAAGCAAACAAAACCAGTGAATACAATTAAAAGCAGGAAATTACTTTAGGGATGTAGAGACACCCCTTTGTTTTTGGTTTGTGTTGTTTACTTCAAGACTTTGGACCCGGTTCTGTTTACATGAGGGAGCAAAAGGCTGGGGCTAAAGAAAGGAAACGCTAAACAAGCCTAGCCTACTTTACGAAGCAAAACAAATTCTATTTGGTCAGGCCTTCTGTTACAGCAGCAGGGTGCCCAAACCAGTTCCAAAGCACAGGGTGAGAGTTATTATGCATGTATGATAAGGGTTGGGGGAACGGAAAACAGTTTCTTCTGTATGGAGAGTTAGTCATCTGAGGGGTGTGTGTGTGTGTGGGGGGGGTACAGGGGGTGGACTCTCTAGATCCCCATGACACTAGAAAAAAGGGTGTGGGTTTTTGTCGTAACCCCGTGTTCTAATTAGACAGGGGCAGCTCCTCTTGGCCTCCATGAATATTAATATGCCCTCTACAAGGTGTGGGGGTCATGTGCTCCCCTGCTAACACTCCAACACAACAGTGTTAAGCAGCTGCGGGAGGATTTCCCTGTAAATCTCCCTTTTTATTCGACTGGATGCGACACCGGGTTTGGGGGTGGGGGTCTGGAGGCTCAATAGAACCGCGGGGGGAATAGCATTCGCACCCCAAATTCTAAAGACACCGCCCTAATTAGCCCGAGCTCCAGACTCAATCTTAAACATATGTTTTGGAAATCTTAAAGTGACAGTGCCGCTGGAAACAATATTCAAATGACCAATTACTCATTTATCTCCCGGTGTAGCCGTCAGTGTGGCAAGGATACGGGTGTTAACATGCCCCGTGGCACAGACTGCTAATGAGGAGGAACGCACCGGTGGGAGGAGACTACTGCTTTTCTCTCGCAGGTCTTAACAAATCAATAAACCAATACTGTAATCCACACAAGCAATGTTAGTCCACGACGCATACTCACTGTGAAGTGCAAACAAAACAATTCAGGCATTAGTGATATTTGTGAGCAATGTTTGTATGCTGTTAGACGATCATAAGCAGCACTAAATAGAACATAACGATGATCTAAATAAAAAAAAGGATGAAATGAATTGAATTAACATGAGTCTGATAACTGGGACAGTAAAGGTGGTGTGTTCTAAATCCATTGGGAGACTTTTGGAGCGATGAGAACGTGGAGGGTTGGAGAGACATGACATATGGCAGTCCTCAAATCAAACGCTACTGCAAACCAACCTCCCGCTCACACACACGGTCCGCTTTGAAAGCAGGATTCTGTCCCCCTCAACTCAGCCCCCACCTACCACTCCAGTCTCTCTCTAGCAGTGGCCCAGATCCGCTCTGAGGTGGAAGGGCCGAGCCCTGACGGTGTATCTGTATGGAGATTAGCATGCATGCAGGGGAGCCCTTGCTGCCTCCGACACCGCAGGGAGAGGCACCCAGGGCACCTTGGCCGGAGCTGAGCCCCCATCCGGAGGGGCGATAACAGGCACCCCTTGGATCCGACCTACTAGGATCGCATTCAGGCTGCTCCTGTACACACACAGAACTAGACGACCGGCGTCAAACATGCCGCACACAGATCTGCCATCGCTCCCAGCTAGCATGACACCAGCAGCCCCTCGCAGGTCTATGGTCACCCTGACCACAGCAACAATCCCAGGATTGCTGCCGCAGCATTTACAAGAACTTGACGGTGATCTCCAGCGGAAGCCATGCAAGATATCTGACAAGAAAGAATAAGGGGCAGGACGTCAGGCACGACGGAGATGCGACCGCACGACTCCGTGACAGATCCACAGAGAAACGCGAGGGAAGCAAACCCTTTCTGCCAGGCATGTTCTGACAGTAGGCGGGGGAAGAGCCGAATCACACCACAATCAACGCAGGCACATAGAATGCTACCAGTACTACAGGACCCTTTTGACAGTTCATCAGCGTGGTGTGTCGGCATCCTGCCAAAACAACACAGACAGTATTAGAGTGACATGTTCCCAGGCACGGGGAGAACAGACATATGGGCGGAGGTGTGCCTATGTCTTAGTGACCCCATTACAGGGGGAAGATCTCCACCTTTATCCTGACACGAAATGATGTTCAACAGAATGGGATGTTCTTCAAGGAACCTTCGAAAAGCCTTCTAGGTTACAAAAAGCCTTAAACTGGAATAAAAGCTTTCAAGGTTATAAAGGAGGAAAGCCAAATATTAGGGAGTAACTCTAATCTATTCTGTTCAGTAAAATAAGAGGTGACATCTCAGTGAAATGGTAGTATTATTTTAATTACATTTTTAACACTCCCCAATTTAATGGCCCTTTTTTATTGTCGCAACCCCAAGCAGGTTTTGGAGAGGTCAAGCACTTTTTTATGTCACAACCTGTTCGGTTTGCCCAACCAGGCAGATTTTACAGGAAGCTACCATACTCCAGTGTAAATTTAGGCTGCCATCTTTATCCTACTAATGCTTAGCTAATATTAGCCAACGGTATTTGGACTAGGCTTTACATTATATATATATAAAATATATATATTAAAGTTATCAGTTATTTCCTGTATTTATATTCAATTCAAATGTTTTATGCTACTTCTAGTTTTCGATTGTGTGCACATTCCAGGCTACCATAGGTCAGTTGTGCAGAGTAAAATTACAACAACTAAAAAAGCTGCCAAAATGACCACAAGCTATTTACAATGACTGACTTGCAGTTGCTTGACCTGCCCCTAGGATTTGCTAGAATGTTAAGTGCAAAAGATGCCCTGTCCCACACCCACCCCACCAACCCTAGGTAGTGCAATATGCCTCACACTCTGATAACCCCCAGGCATTGGTGCAGCTATACAACAAGGCTGTGACAAATAGGACTCTTAACAGAGGTAATGTAAATTAATGGTGAACATGTAGCTAGCCTATTGACTAATACCAGAATAGAAGGTAATAAATCAAGATAACACAGAGACCTAATGCTGCAGAAGAGTTGTGGTACAGTTGGGGAGGAGGAAAGAGGAGAAGTACATGAGGAGACTTACGGCAGAACAAGGGTGTTCTCCTGCGGGCCACTAGCACTGTAGTAGTCGTACATGCAGGTCTGCAGAGCATACTGCTCATCATGGAGGATCGGTAGCTTCCGCAGGGACTTCACAAATGCATTGGCCTCTGGAGACAGCACTGTGACACAGAGAGACAGACAGGTGCATTGCACTCGCCATTTGAATACGGAGTAACAGAACGAAAAAGTCAAATTGGAAAGCTCAACAACAGCCTAACAATACTTAAATTCAAGACTGAAATGTGTAAGTTCCGCCCTCTAGCATCTAAAAGAGGAATTGCACAAATAGTGTATTTACAACTTCCATAGCCTCAGAAGCAAACATGACAACGATTAGCAAGCTATGGACAGTGCGTCCATATATCTGGTTAGGGAAATGTATCTGAATTATGTAATTCGTATGTTGTGATAGCTGTTTTCTGTAACTTTACATGGTTGCACTAATATCAGTTAGCACCACCATATAAGGGTCTATTTAAAACAATGTGTAACCCATTGACTTTGAATGGGAATTTTTTTTTTTTCCGTAACTGATGTTCCTCATTCGTTGTAACTCATTTAATGCATAATACTGGCCTAGTGATGGCGCTGTTTCCCAGTTTGCGAGTTACAGAAAACAGATGTCCAGAGGTCATTGTATATGGACATCTAAGTCCAGACCTGTTTGAATGGGGAAATATTAAAGTACATAAGTACACCATGCATCCTACAGTAACTACAACACATACGAATTACGTAAGTCAGGTGTCTAATATGCATCCAACTGTAACCGAAACACATACGAATTACGTATCGGATTTCTTGAAAGTTATATAGGGGGGAAATTATTTTTAAGTCCAGTGGGTTACCAGGTGCCCAGTGATTTTAAAATTGTCACTATCTTGGTTTAATCAGTGTAGGGGGTTTAATAGTGGGTTCCAGGGGCCCAACAGAGAGCAAGGTAACTGGAGGAATGTATGGACCGAGTGACAGCCTTGGGGCATGTCCAGTTTGGGTTCCAAGGTCCCACGGGAGAACAAGGTAACTGGAGGAATGTGATCCAGGGGCATTTCCATGGTTCTCTACCTGGGAAACAGGCACTATTCCCGGGTAAGAGTTGGGTGAGTCACACTAGAGATCCTTTGACATTGCTCCAATATCAAGTCACACGAGTGGCAGAGTCTGGCCAGGTCAATGGAAGTGATCCAGGGACATTTCCATGGTGCTTTACCCGGGAAACAGTGTGCTATTCCTGGGTAAGAGTGGTCATTATATAGGGACATTTATATGGACAATTTCCCTAACCAGAAAGAGGAGAAGAAACTATTAGCCGGGTTTGGTCCACTTCCGGTGGACCAAACCAACGGCATAGGCAATGTATTCCTAATGGAAAAAGGTCACAACCAGCTTTTTCGGGGTCAAAGGGAAAAGCCACGCAACAGAGCATCCTTCATGAAAACAATAATCCTGACCTTTGAACCGAGTCTCTAGCATTAATGGCTCTCTATAGATCACCCAAAATGGGTTATAGGTCAAGGCCAGGCTTGGTCTGCGCCTACCTCTGAAATATCACAAGTCTTTTTCTCTATGGAATACGTAATTCGGATGTCCAATACGCATCCTACTGTAACTGCAACACATATGAATTACGTACATCGGGTGTCTGAAATGCATCCTACTGTAGCTATAACACATACAAATTACGTACACTGGGTGTCTAAAATGCATCCTGTTGTAACTGCAACACATACAAATTACGTAAATCGGATGTCTAAAATGCATCCTACTGTAACTATAACGCATCCGACTATTTATGTATTTCGCAAGTGTAAAATGTAACATACGGATTACCAAATTCATATGTTTATTTATCGATTTTTACGACTCAATTACACATCTGACATCCACCTTCCCGAACTCGATCTAACTCAATCTAACCTAGTGGCCATTCCATTGGTACCACAAAATTTTTCAGGTTGTATAATTCGTACATAGTCAGTTACGTAATTTGTTTCATTCGTCCCTAATTAGGAACAGTGATAAAATACTGTACTCTTCTATATCACTAAACAACAAACAGCATATTGACAGTTGGTCGGTTTTTAACACACAAACTCACATATTGTAAGAAGATATTGGTTGGAATTTGTAAATATTTAAACTAAGCTCAGAGCGTTAGGGTCTACATAATATTTGTGTAACCATTTCTAACCTTTGATCACAACCGACAGCTTGGCCCATAACACAGCTCCATTGGAGTGTGGGGTGATTGAAGACCAGTCCTTATAGTTAAGTGGACAGAGGATTGGTCTTAGAAAAATCCTCTTAAAATAATGGTAATATAAGTAATCAATTAGTTAAAAACTCACATTCTTACTACTAAGTCTAGCAATTAATTTGACAAATTGAGTCATTTTAGATTCCATGTGTTCCTTTTTGTTGGCCTCAAGAGACACAATGGACATTTTTAAATCTTTTTAGATAATGTCCTGCAAAATGCACAGTTCCCAAAACAACAAGTAATAAACATTTCCAGGTACCCTTCCCAGGACGATACCATTAACCATATGTATTTAGTCATTTTACATCCACGTCTAAGACAGAATTGAGTTCAAGTGGAGAGGAATATAGGGATCAGGTAGATGCAAGACTCGGGTAACATAACCCCCTAATTAAGATTTCTAACATTTTAATATAAAATTATTTGTTTTCCACAAAACATGAGTTCGGAATCCTGCATCATTGGTAACCTTGTCCAAGAGAGGTGTATCTCACACATTCAATACACAAAAGCATATTTTAATGTACCATTTAATGGCACTAGTACACATATATTTATTATATTTTAAAGTTATTTCATTTTGTCATGGGTAATTATAAACGACCCAATGCTGTATCACAGCAGCAAAATAACTGTATAATGCGGGTTGTTTTAGTAAACAACCTTTATTAGGGCATGTGAATGAAAGCTTTTTATTCAGCTGCTTTTTACCTCAGCAATTAATGTAAGGAATGGTTAGGGTGAACTGTGCATTGTCTTTTGATCAACCGTGGCTGAATTGGAATTATTATAAAAACAGTAAAAAGCATTGAAAACCTTTGTTTGTTTTGTACCCTCAATAAATAGTGAAATGGAGTGCTGCAGTCACAGCTAGTTGCTCATTAGTTGAATGTAAGGGCAGTAGAGCCCTGTGTGTGTTTCATGATTTAGTATACATGGTCCCCACATAAATAGTAAAACTTAAGGGATAAATTAATGGTGGGTTTTTTGTTAGCTTTTACGGGGATTATGACGCGTACTATTTCATTTAATGGGCAGGACTTTAAATGATTTAAAACACTAATGTGGAAAAAGGAGAATGATCTCCAAGCCGTTCTCTCCATCTTGCTTGCGTTACTCCCAATGTGCGTGTCACGTGGAGCATCACTGAAGTTCTATTAGTAATGCCGATATAACAGAAAGTAGCGTCCATGGATATATAAGACATACAACACCTTAATAGCTGTAAATATTCAGTAAAAATATTGAGCCTCGTTACGACTAAAATAAAGATCCACTTTACCATATTCGTAAACAGAACCGTGCGTTTAACTCCACGTGCTGATTACGTCATATCTGTTTTGAGCCTACATCGCCATTCGACCAGGCAACCGGGTCGAATGTTGATGTGAACGAATGTTTTCACATCAACAGGTGCTGAACAATTCTAAGTGACCAACCCAGACATATATACGAACTCCCTTAAATACAGCATCACTAAAGGAGTTATATTAACCTAGTTCGTTTAGGGTGATCTTTTAAAAAATATTATGCCAACTCCGCACACTTAACGCCGAATGAACTGGCATAATTGTCTAAGCTTAATTTAATTTTTTTTGCCAACAACCAAAACAGTGTTAAAGTCCGTAACAAAATTATTTACCGTTATTATGGTACATCATCCCGATAGTTCCACCGGTGTTAATTACCAAGACCCGCGCTTCGGCACAGGGGCTCATTTCTAGAGACTCAACACTGTTGCTGCTCGACAACCTCCTTCGTCGGCCCGGCTGGGGCACGTTGCTCCGGTGAAAAGAGGTTTGCGTTTGGAACAAATCATACTGATCAAGTTGGCTTATCCCTGAATGGGACAAAGCTCTAGCGAGACAGGTCATTTCCGAAACTGGAGAGGGACCCGAGGTAGGGATGGTGCTTTTAGATTCCGCCATGATTGCTAGACAGCTAGCGGCGACAGTGAGCATCATCAAAACCAGTGATGTTCTTAAAGTGACATACCATCGCCAAGCAAGGACGGCGGTTGTAACCAGCCAACCGCACGTATCATCGCGTTGTATCTGAGCCGACAATACGTCTCTGTACATTTCCGAAGTCACTAGTTATGTACATCGTACATTAACATAAGCTAGTCAGTTCCACTGGTAACTATACATCCCCGAAACATAACACCTCCAACACATGTTATGTGAGGTTTTTTACGTTTTTCTCCACACTTTCCTCTTGCCATCATTCAGGTACAGGCCAATATGTCTCATCTGTCCACAATTACTTTGTTCAGAGCTTTTCAGGGGCTTTTAGGCACTTCATAGGCACTTCTTGATTTTGTTTAGCAGTCTTTGGTACAGTTTGTTTTCCATTGCTGAGCTCACCAGTGCATGTTTCTTCTTAATATTCCAAACACTTCATTGTTGTCTCTGATTTATTTCCATACAACCGCAACCGACTTATATCCAAACCCTAGTATCAATAGTTTACAAAGCTCTCTTGTGCATTTCTAAATAGTTCAACCAATAGTAAAAGTTGCTAGAATACAAAGCCAAAAATTTACAAAAAATCTATCACTTTCCAAATAGTTGGGGTATTTCAAGATATTTACAGTGCCTTTGGAATATTTGTTTGCCATCAATTTACACGGAACACCCCATCATGACAATGCCACATTTTCTTTTTTAATATAATTTTTGAGTATTTATTGAAAATTAATCATGATTTATTTATGTTTTCAAAAGAAAAAGCAAATTTCTCTCTGTTATATAACATCAAATTTATCGGGAATACAGTGTAGACATTGTTAATGTTGACTCTTGTAGCTGGAAACATCTGACTTTTAATGGAACATCCACATAGACAAACAGAGGCCCATCCTTCCTGTCTTCAACCATCAGTCCTGTGTTCAAATGGCACGTTGTGTTTGCAAATACAAGTTCATCATTTTAAAAGTTTATCATTTTAAAAGGCTATCTGATCAAGTTGGGGGGACCTTTGTTGAACTGCAGGTTTCAACTCGATCCATATATTGTCAATTGGATTGAAGTCCAAATACAAGTTCATAATTTTAAAAGTTTATTATTTTAAAAGGCTATCTGATCAAGTTGGGGGGACCTTTGTTGAACTGCAGGTTTCAACTCGATCCACATATTGTCAATTGGATTGAAGTCCATGCTTTGACTGGGTACTCCAGGCCATTGACATGTTTGTTTTTAAGCCATTGCAGTGATCGTATATGTTTGGGGTCATTGTCCTGCTGGAAATGAAATGAATCTTCTCTTAAGTACCAAGTCACTTACAGACTTCAGCAGGTTTGTTCCTGCATTCATTTTGTCCACCACCTTTCAAGGCCCTGACACATCATAGAGTGACACTGATTGCTGCCAATGTGCTTCACAGAAGGAATGGTGGTCTCAGGGTGATGTGCGTTGTTAGACTTGCACAAAACATAGCTTTTAGCGGTGAGGATGAAATAACTCTATTCAGACCATAGAATCCTCCTCCACTTGGTCTTCCACATGCCTTCTGGCTAACTTTAGCCGAGATTTGTCTTGTTCCGTTTTTGCCACTCTCCCAAAAAGGTTCATTTTATGAAGCCATTAGGTTATTGTTGCATTTGCACAGCAGTGTCTCCAAGATCAGCCATGGAGGTCTGTAAACTCCATTAGAGTTGCCTTAGGTCTTGTGGTGGCAAGTGACCTTTTCACCCTGATAATCTGTTTTTGTTGTGCCTACCAATGTAATTTCTGTTAGAGAATTATATTTTAACATGAAATCATGAACCTGAAATCATGTGAAAAATGGACTCCACTCAACCAATTTCGTGACTTCCAAAGACAGTTTGTCTCATTCAGGTGTGTACTAGCAAAAGGGGTAAATATGTATGCAATCAATTATTTTCAGTTTTATATTTGGAATTAATTTGAAACAACACAATAGCATTTGTAACACAAAAACATTTGAATACGTCAAAGGATGTAAATACTATTGTGAGCCACTGTACACAGTTGTTTTCCATACAACATACTCACATCTACTCATTTTTAAATCCTCTCCCTGCCACAAGGAGATACTGTGAACCGCCATGAACCAAGAACTACAGCAGCATGAGTCCAGCAGCATGAGTCCCTCCCATTGTAGCTCGCAGTAGGGCCAAATGCAGATGCTGTGTGAGTGGGTTCCTGTAGCAGTAGACCAAAGCCTCCCTGTAGCTTCCCTCGTCTTGCCCTCTATACAATACAGGCAGGGAGAAATAGAATGGGGAGCACCAGGGCCCAGATATGGAATCATAATGTGGCCCAACATTGGCCTTGGACCGTTATGCCATGCCTGAATGTCATATGATGTGAGCATTATTGGTGCTCCAAGAGCTAGATATATGATGGACTTTAAAAACGACTATGAACTTAGACCCCTGGATTTACAATGGGTTTTGTTGAGTGAGACAGCCTCTTAGTGGTGATCTTTAGCATTAGAAGCACTAGCAAGCTCTGCCACTTGGTGGTGTTATTACACTTTGTGTCTCATTTTTAGCTGTCTATGCTTTATGCAGCAACCCTTTTCTTTAATTAAGGGCTGGCAATAAGTAGCCTATTTTTATTTGTTTATTAATCATGTTACATTTATGATTTTAAATACATTTTAAATAAAAAATTATAATAAATACTGTTGCAATTATGTTGTTATATGTATAATCTATACATGGTATCCCTATCTCTGTAATTGTGATTAATCTAATGTACATGTATTTATATATAGATGTGTATTATGAAAGCAACAGCTAGTAATAGAAAATAAATAGCTATTAAAATTTTATAAATTATTTTGACAATGCGCGTGATGTCAGAGTAATGTGTCAGAGGCCTAATACCAAATGGATCCCTTTTCGACCCTCTTCAAATGCAATTGGAGAAATCTGATTTATTTTGAGAAATAAATGGCAAGCAATATAGTGAAACATCGAGGACAAGGTGAGACTATGTACCCAATTGCTTTCAACTTTCAAATCTTCTTATATCTCCATAAATGCATAGGTCGTAGGGTGTAGGCGTATATTTGGGATTAGGACAGACTAATCCACTGAGCCGAAATGGCGTCTTATCACAGTTTACGCTGTGAAAACTCGTGCGCAAACCAACTGACTACTGAATGATCTAGAGGAAGTGGCGGGTGATGTAGTCCACACCTTTCCGGTATATCAGAGTACCACTGCTACTAGGCTGAAAAGGACAGAGACGAAAGCGGTTTGACAATTATTGAGAGAGGAGGGGAAACAGAAGGTAATACATATTTTTTTATTTTGAGATTTGTGTAAAGATTGTAAACTGTATTTTTCAGTTTCGTTAAGATATCCACAATGCAGCATGAAGAAGCTAGCTAATAGTAGTAGCCAGATAGTGTTGGCTGACGTTAGCTAACTTGCTAACGTTAGCCTTTAGCTTGCTAAGTTGAGTTTTCTGACACTCCTCCCCAATATCTTCTGTTTCAGAGGGACGAGAAGGTTTTTCTTTTCTTTAATCAATGTCCTTAGTCATCTGGACTTTAGAACGGGCTCCTACGAATGAGTGGGTAGCCCAGCGCAACGTTTGATGGAATAGCTGCAGAAAATTGCCTTTCTCCTCCGGTGTGGTACTGATCGGAACAAGGGCGAGGAGGGGACCTCGAGTCGAGACACACACCAAGAGGAAGTCAGAAGTACCGCAGGCTTTTTGGTGGGCCTTTTCAATATCCTCACTCTGTCAAAAAACCGTTACTACCTGAAAATAACAAATAATATGAACATTTTGTGAACGTGAAGTTCAGTAAACGTGTGACATACGGTTGTCATTCGCCTTGGTACGCATTTAAACTCTTACCCTAAGTTAGTAACAAGAACTCTCAAAGTAAATGATTTACCGCTGGGAATATTATATATTGTGAAGCATTGAATTATACGTATGGCTCAGTATGAACTTCGTACTTCAGACCATGACCATTGATTAGTTGCGGAGTTACACCAGGTTTGTCAAACCAACCCAGTTAAAACCTGCAGGTTTTGGACATTGCGGAAGTCATAAGGAAAATATTAAAACATTAGAAGCATTTCTTTCATTTGGAACGGAATATTTATGCACTATTTACAAGATGGGGAAAATGCTATCGAAAATCTTTGGCAACAAGGAGATGAGAATATTGATGCTTGGACTTGATGCTGCTGGAAAGACCACCATTCTTTACAAACTGAAACTTGGACAGTCAGTCACCACAATTCCCACTGTTGGTTTCAACGTAGAGACTGTCACATACAAAAACGTGAAATTCAATGTGTGGGACGTTGGCGGCCAAGATAAAATCCGTCCGCTGTGGCGACACTACTATACGGGCACTCAAGGGTTAATCTTCGTTGTGGATTGCGCGGACAGAGATCGAATCGACGAGGCAAGACAGGAACTCCATCGCATCATAAATGACCGTGAGATGAGAGACGCCATCATCTTGATTTTTGCCAATAAACAAGACCTACCTGATGCAATGAAGCCGCACGAAATTCAAGAGAAATTAGGATTGACCCGCATCAGAGATAGGAATTGGTACGTTCAGCCCTCCTGCGCGACCACGGGAGACGGACTATATGAGGGGTTGACATGGCTAACTTCAAATTACAAATCTTAATGATTGAATGGTGACTGTTTTAGATGAAAACCTACAAAAAAGTCAAATTGAGGCAAGTAATAAATAACTTTTCTTCTCAAATGGATATAATAAAGAAACGTTTGATTATCTCAATTTATTTTGATTTCTAATGATGACCCTCTAGCCTAACTAATTTATCTTTATAAACTGGGTTTTCTGGCTTATAGTTTAATCGTACTCCTGCTATACAGTCATTATGATGTGGCTTGATGAATATCAATTAAATGGGTTCATAATTCAAAGTTAACGAGATTAACGCCTTTGCCTATTCTTTATCCCATTTTACATAATTTCTAATAGAGCTGGATTTTTATCTTTTAATTTGGGCTAAGGATTGGTTGATTTTTATGCTTTATGCTATGATACTGCTACGATACTGTTGGATTCGTCATTGAGGAACACAAGGGTCTTTTTCATAGCTTTTAATTTCAGAACAAAAGTCTGGTATTTAGTCTAGCTTGTTTGGGATAACTACAACACCTTATATTAAACATTTCAATACAGAACAAGTAGCAAATTGAAGTATTTCTTTTAGATTGTATTGATGACTACACTGTAAACATTCACCATTGCATACATTTCGTTGTCAACATTCTGAATTTGGACTTTGTGTCAAAATTGTCTGAAGAGACATTGTGTAGTGCTTAGACTCACCATCTGGAACCCGTTTGCACAAGTGATTCACTGTAGACTTATGAATAGATTGGCTTTTTTGTGTACTTGTTGTTTTAACCCAAATTGTGCTCAAGCAAAACATTTTAAATGGGATTCTGGTACCTCAAACATGCTTTTCCAAATGCAGCATTTGTTTATGGGGGGACGTTGCCTATGACTGGAATATTACTTAAGGAATGTCTCTCCGCTATAAGCTCTCAACCTACTACTATTCATATGTCTCAGGATGTGAGGCCTTTTACTAGTCTAATAGATATGCAGCATGAGTACAGTAAACCTACAGCAGAGTTGATCTGTCAAGCAATTGGAGAGAGCATCTCCCTGGTGAAATAAGTCATCTTCTGGTTCAAGCTCTCTTACTCTTATGTCTACTTGGAGAACCATGTACAGAACAATGTCATTGTTATGTCTAATTAAAAAAGTCATTTTAACTGTCTCATTTTCTTGTTTTGACCGTAAAATGAACCAAACGTATTTGAAAGATCACTTTTCTAATGCACTTTTTAAGACTCAAAATCCATTATAAAATAATAATAATAAGAATGCTAAAGATCGGATTGTGGTTTCTCTTTGATAATATCGTTTGTTGACCTCCCTTGCAATGCCAACCCTGTATCTTCTTGATGCGTCCCTCTTGAGAAATGATTAGCAGAACTTCCACGTTTCATGTGATGTTGATCGCGGGGATTAAATATCCAACAATAAAAACGTAATGGCTCAAACGATATATTAAAAGAAATTGTTCCATTTATTGTAATTGTTGATGTGTTTCAGATGCATTTCAAATGTTTAACTACCTATAAATAATGCTGTTTTCAGATTAATGTAATGATCTTATGTCAATTGGTCATGAAGAAACTGAGAAATGACAAAAGTAATAAAATAGTGGTTTTTAGCCTTTCATCAGTGAAAGGCTAAAAAACACTGTTATTACTTTTGTCATTTCTCAGTTTGGTTCGTTACTCATTGTTCTACTATGTTAAGAACACAGTTTTATTGGTGTTTTGAAAGTGTTGCTTTGAGTCTTTTCATGCAGTTTATTTAGCTGTCCACCCTAAAGAAAGCCATTATTGTTTCTGCTTGCCACCATTGAATTTGGAAATAATGGTTTTCTTCCGCTTAACCCCAGGCACAAAACAGGAAGTCCAACTGGTCTCAGTGGATTTACTACTGAGCCTCATGACTAGCTGGTGTTGGGGGTTGGGTGACTGGCTGTACGCATGTTGGTGCAACACAGCTGTTTCAGAATTCTGTTCTCACTTGTTTCGGCTGATGTCAAACTGAAGCTGGACTGTAAGCTGTCACGCCAGCTTGTTTTTCAAAACCTTTCTGTTCTGGCTGACTAAAGTTGATTCATGTCCAGTACAACACACAAAAACATTTACTAATGTTAAATCAAGATTGTTGGGCTAGAAAAATGAATTCTTCAAAAAAAAAAAAGATGCATTTCAACATTTGTTCCCTAGTTGTGTCCTCAAGTCGGAATCAGTCAGCAGTTCCTGTTAATAGTGAGCCTGCAGGCCATTCAGGGGGCGCAGGTGGTCCTGCTCCTACAGGGTGGTACATCCATACATGCCTCCCTGTTTTGAGCAGTGTAGTTTCTTGAAATTGTGTTTGCTATACATGCTATTTTAATTGGTTGATAAGCCTTTGAAGAGGTCGCAATCACACATGGACTGTATTCACTTTTATCTTAATGTTGTTTTACACCAGGCAGCAACAGGACATTGGCGAACAACATCACCTTTCGTGTTTTGTCATGTCTTAAGTTGATGAGTCTTCTATTTTGTAGTGGTCATTACATGAGTCCAAAGAATAATGTGAGACCTCAACCTCAGGCTAAGCCTGCCCCGATGTGCTTTTTAATAATTAGCATGAGCTTATCTCTTAGGCAAATACTAAACAGGGTCACCAAGGCCAGTGTGTCTAACCTTCTGGTTCAATTGAAAGTTCATCGAGCTCAACATTAAAAGCCCAGTGATATGGGACTGACTTTGGAACCTAAAAAGGAATAGCACAGATGTCCAAAATGAGTGACTTACTACCCACCTCACAGCTGATTAACATGATGGCTTGTTCAGAGTCTTACTGAGGAGATGAGAAAGGCTGTTTTCGGCTGTACTGCCGACCGCCAGTCAACTTGCCAGTTGATTCTTCTGTGTTTCCGAATGTGATTGTTTTTGTCTTGCTAGTTGCTGCTGGTCAAGAAGGGCATGTTGGGGGTTTTCAGGTCATGGGTGGTGGTTGTTCAGAGGATGTGGTTGTTGTGGTAGAAGGCACTACTGGTGGAGTGTGGGTGTGGACTGATGTCCAGAGATGATGGAGGTTAATGAGTGGTGTCTTATTTGAAAATAGCACTTTTACCACTAATTATCAGTGGTAAGAGTGACCCTAAGCAGTAAAGGAGAAGGGGTCCTAAACTCTCTAGTTTTATATACATTTCTCCCAAATTATTTGCCAGGCGATATGTCTAATCTTACCTAGGATAAGTCAGTCTGAGGTATGAGACACAAATCCCTAAAACATGGGAATCACATGTAAAACTCCCTGATTTAGTGTTGAAGGACTCAAGTCAGTTCCCTGATCCCCAACCTAAACTGCATTGGAGAGACGCTAACATTTCCATGGTCTACTTTTACCGTTATGCATTACTTCTGCATTATTTATTGCTATTTATGACTCATTCAGGGGGTTTTAATGTTGTTTAAATACAACTGCTAATACTGATTGTTTGAACTGAAATGGTTGGCAGAAATGGCAATGTGTATGTGAAAATAGTGTTAATTTGACTTTTTGGGCTGGCCCTTTGTTGTTATGTTTCCCCAGCTTTATGAATATGATTACCTCCTTGTCCTCATGTGCCCATTGTAATTACAAAAAATGACATCACTGCAATTCACTACTAATATAGAAGTTAATTTAAAAAAGATTAGACCGATACAGGAGGCTCAATGGAGGGAATGCTTTATTAAGGACATTAAGGGAGTGTTCACAGTCTGGGCAAACACCGGGTTCATGGTGTTAGATGTTGGATGCAGGTAGGGCCTGGTGTTTGGTCAACAAAAGATTAGTTGGTTTTATTCAACAAACGGCAAAGGTTTCTGAGCAGAATCATGACCTTTGTAAGTTTGTTACACCTAATTTGACACTATGCATTTCCTATATTACAGTATATGCAATACAACACCCAATGTGGCAGGGCATTTGTACATACAGAGAAATACCATAGTATCAAAACCGGTGCATGTGCAACCTTCTAAGCCAAAGGTTATAGGACGGGTGGAGTCGTGAAGGCTGAGCTAAGGACAGACGGAGGTAATGATGTTTGTTGCGTCCACATCCACTTACATCCAGTTGGCAAAGGACTGATCTGGGCTCCTTCAGAATGTGTAGAAAAGCTGTCGTAGACGTAGCCTATTGCAGAGGCCCCTAGCCAGGATGTTTGTTTCAAGTGCTGCAGGTTTCCGTCTGACAGGTCAGGTGACATTGGCCTACATATGATGCTGGCACCGGAGAGATGAATCGCATAAAACCGCATGGAACAAGAAGCTCTGATTAACCATACAAACAAAGCAACACGCTGAAATGCTTATATCTGCAAGTTGCATTTTGTGAGATGAAGACGTTAGTGAATGGCCCGGTCCACCCAGTAGGACAGCAGTCACACGGCCCTCTCCACCCAGTAGGATGGCAGTCACACGGCCCTCTCCACCCAGTAGGACGGCAGTCACCTGGCCCTCCACCCAGTAGGACGGCAGTCACACTGCCCTCTCCACCCAGTAGGACGGCAGTTACACGGCCCTCTCCACCCAGTAGGACGGCAGTCACACGGCCCTCTCCACCCAGTAGGACGGCAGTCACACGGCCCTCTCCACCCAGTAGGACGGCAGTCACACGGCCCTCTCCACCCAGTAGGACGGCAGTCACACGGCCCTCTCCACCCAGTAGGACGGCAGTCACACGGCCCTCTCCACCCAGTAGGAAGGCAGTCACAATGCCCCTTTCCACCCAGTAGGACAGCAGTCA
>JACXGK010002914.1:21149-38526 GCA_016801125.1 Novumbra hubbsi
CCCCCCCCCCCCCCCCCCTCTAGTCCCGCTGGGGTTGGATGGAATTCAGGAGACTTCCTGAGAGGAAACGATGGCTAGGAATGGGTTTTCATGCTTTTGTTCAAAGAAGGAACAGTGCATTTCTTTGGCAGATGTTACACTGTCAGATGGAGGTCCCAACAGTTGGCTTTAGATGTGCTTTCAAAATACCTTTATTAGCTTCATTGGAAGGGTAGTGTATTTGGTGGAGCATGTATAGTGCCAGTGTTCTAGGAGAAAACCATGGCATATGTCTGGGCTATGAAAAAGGATCAGGAACCATTGGTTAACCTAATTCAATAATACAGGTGTTCAGTCTTGTGCTCTCGGAACCCTGTCAATGCATGCTCAACTAAATGTGATTCCAACTTAAAACTGGTAGTGGTGAGTCCTCGAAATTGAGCATGGTGAACTCACATAGCAGGAGGGCGAAGGTGAACCGAGGCACAGATCAGCGTGCACACCCTTTCACTGGTCTCTTTGGGTAAGTGCCAGTCATATTCATCGCAAGGCCAGAATGCCCTGTTTGTTGGGCGGGTGTTTATGGTTACCAGCTAATGGGACCGTGGGAGTGGTTTCGGGATCGCTGAGGTAATTCAATTTGAGACGTTTCTTTTGGCGAAGTTCCTCTGTTACATGGAAAGGGGAAGAAGGCAGAGAAAACGCAAGTGACCACACCACAAACCCACCAACAGTTTGACATTGCACTTAGCCAGGTTGAGAGCTTTGCCCTCGAGACGGTATTTACCAAGACTATTTCCAGTACAACGTATGTGGTTGTAGATGTGAGAGGCCTGCCCTCGAGTCTGTCTTAGTCCTTTACAATTACTAGTGTGAGGTCCTGCGAGCACCTCCCCTCCGGCACCCTCATTGGGCTGTGAGTGTAGTCAACGGATGGCTCAACAATGGAGTTCAGCCACCACACCCAGGGGGATAAGCAGTGTGTGGTTTGTGAGTCACGCACACTCGCGCATATATATATATATATATATATATATATACACACAGACACACACACTGTGATTAAGGCAGATTATTTATTATTATCTGCCAAGTGGTGGAGAGTGCCACACTCAAAACCGCTTTCCACAAACCTACGTTGGGTTACTGCTTATTCTCCAGCACAGTCATGCAGCAGTGGGGCACCTCTTCTCTGCTAATCCTAACTCGCAACAAGTTAGCCTCTTCTCCTGGTACACTGTCAATAATGTACACAAACATGAACACTTAGAGGAGCTTCCTTCAAAGCTGGGGCAGGAAGTGGTTTATAGTTAGCTTTGGGTTTCCTGCCGGGTCTCAGAAGCTTGAATGAAGTCAGACGTGCAACAAGTTCTCAGGAGAAGAGTGAAGAAAATAGCAGCTGTGAGCAAAATGTTGACTTGAGGTTTGAAGCCGGTTAATACTGCCTAATGTATTTTAGTTGAAATACATAGTAAATATTGATATGCTGTTGACCAGTTCCATGTAATTTAGTGCCTTAAAGTATTGATAATGTGCATGCTGGGCAAAACTCCTGAAAACATTCCAATCCTATCTTAGGCACAAGGTTAAGTTATGAGAGAGGGATGGAGTGGAGCGATGTGAAGCTTATAGTAACGAGGCACAAGGGGTATAAAATCCAGTTATGAATGAACTGCTGGTCATTGCTCTTTGGTGTACTGAGGCGTTGACATGCTCCTGCTCACCACCACTGCAAATCAGACCATTAAAGACATTGAGAAGCCAGCGTAGTTGGGCACTGGCTGCTTGTCCAGTGACCCTTGATCATGATGGTTCCTTTCTAACAGCCATCCATTAGGACTCACAAAACAGTTCTTTGTGAATAACGCAGTTGGGGGCTTCTATTAATATCCTATTATGTCAAAGCCTGAAGTCTGCTTATAAGCCCTCTTGGGCATTGCAGCTGTCACAGCTGTGTGAGGGCGTGTGAACACAGAAAAGCTGCACACAGTGTTTGCCTAACTGGACAGGACAAGGTCTAAAGATACGTTAAGTGCAGGGTTTCCAGTATCAGTCCTTGGGATGTGTCCTACATTAGGAAATTAAGCACTCAGGAGTACATTTCTCATTTAGAGGAATTGAACTTGGGTGTAAATAATTCAAAATGTAAAGGAACACCTAAATTTGGGTCTCAATGAACGAAATACACTGCTCACAAAAATTAAGGGAACAGATACTAATCACAGTATAACACCAATCAATTCAACTTCAGATGTCTGTCACATGTTCAGTGAGAACATGCTCTCATTTGTGAAGAGAACAGGGCACCAATGACAGACCTGCCAATTCTGGTGTTCTCTGGCGAATGCCAATCGAGCTGCACAGGGCTGAGCTGTGAGTACTGGTCCCACTAGAGGACGTCAGGCCCTCATACCTCCCTCATGGAGTCTGTTTCTGTCCGATACATGCACACCAGTAGCCTGCTGGAGGTCATTTTGTATGGCTCTACCAGTGTTCCACCTCGCACAAAGGAGCAGATCTGTCTTACTGCTGGGTTGATGGCCTTCTTCTGCCCTGTCCAGCTCTCCTCGTATAAAGGCCCATCTCCTGGTATGTTCTTGAGGCTGTACTGGGAGACAGCCATCCTTCTTGCGACGACACATATAGATGTGCCCCCCTGAATAGGCTGGAGGTACCCCTGCAGAATTCCCTTCCTGACAGAGAGAGCAATTGTCTGTGGCCAGCACCTGCAAAACCATTCTCTTATTGGCGGTTATCTTGTTGTTGCCTCTCCAGTGCACCTGTTTTCACTTTCATTTGCACCAAAACAAGACATTCAGTCACAATCGCTTATGCTTTCTTACCGGCATTTAATTGGCTAGGTGTTAAACTGTTAGACTAGGTGTTCTGTTAATTTCTTTGAGCATTGTTGTGTGGTTACTGGTGCTTTTGTGTGGACAGCATGTGTGTGTCTTTGTATCAGATGTTCAGAGTCATCGCGCTTCTTTTTTCACGGCTTAAGATTACAGAGGTGTAGCCCTGACCGGTTTTGACCGTGCTGTCAGTCAAGCCCATGGGGTCTCTTACAACTGGTAGTAAACACATCTCTGATAGCGACACGTGCTTTGAGAACGCATCTCTCTTGTTATATATGTTGATTATCATATTCATATTAGCAGTGCTATTCCGCAAATGTGGTTCGTTGCCGATATTCTCTGTGTAGGACTAGTGGCCATGTTCAATAAATAAGCTACTCCATCAGTAACATACAGATGGATATACAACATACAAAGCTGAAGGAGCTCTCGTTAGGCTGCATCAACAGAGGAGCTCACCGAACTGTCACAGTCACTGACTGACTACACCCGTGTCTGACAAGATGGCGTTTAATGGCGGTGGTGTCCGGCATCAGTGTGTTATACAACACCCTCTGACCGTCCTCAGGTGCCTCTGAGAGTCACAGCTCCCCGACAGCCAGCCTGGAACAGTTGTCCTCGCAGTGTCACACAACAAAGACCCCGACTGGTCAGGGATGATGGACCACTGGGGGCTGCACTGGCGAGCTCACACAAACACGCCCTGCAGCGGCATCATCCCCAGTGGTAAGGCCACCGCATCCTAATGATGACAAACACACCGTCACTTCACTATAGCGCAGCGGGGACAGCAGTCACACTCTGCTCACACTCAGTCCGTGTGGTGCAACAATCCACATCACTCATGTGGTAATTGCCGTTTCCGTAGCACAGATATGGTGCATACTTCATAAGTCTTTGCCAAGTGTAAAATTGATTTTACTGCTCCTCCTACTAGTTTTGCGTGTTTGCAGGCACTGTGGATAAACAGGGACTGAAGCGCCAAGACACTGTTAGTAGGGCATAGAGGTGATGGAATGGGGAGAGCTATGGTGTTAACAACACCCTCATAGTGTTGCGTTAATTAATGTCCCTCAGCTGCAGAACAGCTGTCTTAACACCCCCTCTGGCTGCCTGCAGGGAGGGGTGGAGTCAGCGCTGTGCCTCCGTCAGCTAGTTTTACTGTCGTTGCTCCACCCATTCGTTTTAAAGCAACATACGATTTGCTCCACTTTCAACCTTAGAAGGCTTTGCGAATAATACCCCAGCTGTGTCTTTGGTTCCAAGACCGGGATCTTACTGAACCCATGCAAATACAAATCGTCACAATGAGTTCTTCTCTGTTTAGAGTGTTTTCGGAGAGACAGTACTTTAGGACTGTCACAGTCTCTACAAATGTGAAATGAGAACTTGGTCTGTAAACAAGTGGGAGGGCTTTAAGGTGGGTTATCGCTGACAAGCATATCAGAGAAGTCCCCTTGTTTGTACTTCTGGTCTATTTTTAATCTTCTCAGTCTAATTTCTGGCCTTGAACTTATTCTTAACTAGGCAAGGGAATGTGTGTTGATCAGCCGAGCAGTGACAGCTCTAGTGGCTGGACTGATCAGAAGGCAATAATGTAATCGCACAAAGACTCCTCTGTGTCACTAGGCTGTTATGCAGCAGGCCTGCTTCCTCCCTATCTCTCTCTATCTATCTCTCTCTCTTGCTCACACACACCATCGTTGTGGTTAGGGTGAGGCTGGATCCTTGTGTTTTTATTGAGTCCCAATTCACAGGAACTGATAAGGTATGCTGGGTTTTGGGAAATGTGGTCCGTAGCAATGCCAAACATTTCTACTGGACAGTGTTGGGGGTGACTGGAAAATCGCTGTGCAGCCATACAGTGCTCTTCTAAACCGTGAATGCAAGCATGTATCACAGGAAGGAGCAGCCCCATCGCGAGAATGAGGAAGACCATTGTGACTTCATGTTTCTGCTTTTCACAAAGCTGTGAAACAGAGGAAGTGGTATTTGAAACATTTGAAACAGAAATATACATCACCTTGGGGCTATCTAGTTAATGTGCCATCTGCTGGTAGAATTGCCACAGTCTCTTTCAAAACAGTGTTTACTTACTGACCTCCACCAATTAATATTTCTGCTTGTAAAAATGTTTAAACCATTCACACGTAGTCTACTGTGACTATAACATCAAACGCATACAAAAAGGCAAGTTCATAATGCAGAAATATCCGTTTTCGTCACCCTTGCTGTTTTCATTTCAGTTAAAACCTTTGTACAGTTCTCCCATGTTGTGCTAACGGGTAGGGGTAGGGATAGGGATAGGGTTAAGCCTAATTAACCCACTACTACACCCCTCCACACTCCCATTCAAGTGTTTTAATAGCTTAAATGTACATATGAAAGTCCTTTTTTTTGTCACAGATGCTGTAAGGGAGAGAATCTGAAACGCCGCTTCGTTACAGCCTGTCATGGCCTACCCCTCCATTACCCTGCCGTAACTTCACCGCTGAGGGGAGGAGGGGAAGACTCTATACCAGATCGATGTCAAAGTAACCAGGCTTAATATATCCTGATCAGAGAAGAGGTTACTGAATGGGAATGCCTACTACAGTCAATGCTAAGAGAGCATTCAGAGGGAAACGAGAGAGCATCTGAGAGTAATTATCTGTTGTGGCTATTCATTGCAAAGGCAACAAATAGCAATACATCCCTCTTATGCCGGATTTCCATTGAGACTTGAGACCCCCATGTTAGTGTATTTAATTGTGTTAGTGTAAAACCTGTGTTTCACTGTGGTTGTGTAAAACCTGTGTTTCACTGTGGTTGTGTAAACCCTGTGTTTCATTGTGTAAGTGTAAACCTGTGTTTCCGCTAGCAGAGGATATGTACTGTGAGCCAGGAAACCCTTGAGGTATTTGACAGTAAGGGTGTGACCTGTTTTTCATTCAAATAAAACCTTTTGATCTGCCTCATGGGTGTGTTGACTAAGTCATTTAATGTACCTATTTATTTACAAAAGTGTTTTCATAAGCGCAGAGGGAGGTGAGTGCATACTGGAGGTGTGTGCATTTGTGTGGGACCCAATGTGTGGGACAATGACACCAGAAGCAGGTTTTTCGTCTTCCATAATAAATGATAGGGTTTTCATCTTGACTTGGAATGCAAGCCAGCAGCCTTTTTATCATTGGCCCTGCACTTTGACCGCCAGGCCATCTGCTGTATTATCCACTTTGGATCCTAGTAGTACTGGTGACTGGGAGTAACTTCTGAACATCATTCAAGATCCTCTGAAGGCACATCCTTGGTTTGTTGCAGAATCTTATTGTATGTCATTTCCTCCATGTAGACGAAGGGCATTGGAGGCATGACACTGCGACCCCACAGATAAACAGAAATCAGCATGAAAGGCTGGGAGGGGCCCTGCGTGCCTGTGGGAATATGGGTCCTGCTTCAAGGTTTGTCTGTTAAAGAGACGGGCTGAATCCCTGTTCAGTCCCTAACCCTCCACGTGCACGGTCACACACCCCTCTGACATTAGTGCGTGTCCTACATCTGAGAGTGGATGTTACTGAGTGTGTGTAGGGCCTTATTAGACCCTTCTGATAAGCTCTTGCATCTTAAATGGATGCAGGCACTAGTCTGACAAGCGTTTGGAGTTATCAGAAATGAATTACAAGAGAATGGAGAGGCTTTTCTAATTATATGACATGCATTCAATTGTGCGTTTCAAAGGTCTCTGGCCGCAGTTATACAGGCAGCACACTTCTTTGAACAACAAGTGGGGGGGGGTTTGTGTTGGACTGCGTGCGTGAACGGAGCCTCTGGATGTCAACTTCTGAGTTTAGTTACATAATAAGAAATAGAGAGTATGGGTTTGATATTCACTTGGAATTGGGGTTTGGTTAGGAATTCACCCTACATGAAACGCCATGTCATTCTGGATCAGGAAAACTGGCTTTAGGGTGATGTATGTATCCCTGAACGCCAACATGGAGGATAGAATAATTACAAAAACTTCTCAAACATTTCAATACATGGAATGACACTTTATATATTCAGATTAAACATTTGAATATGTTTAGGACAGCTAAGCTAACTTTCCCCATGTTCACAACTAGCTCACAATTTCCCATTGTTAGCAAATACCGCCCCCTAGTGTTTTGAAATGGGACTGACATGGAAGAATGGGCGTGACTTGCATGCCTCATCCGAGTGTCATGTGTTCGTTTAGAGGACCCATCCGTTTGTGACATATGACAGGCCGTCGGTGCTAATCCTAGAAGCGGGTCACAGGAGAGGACATGGCTACAGCCCTTCTACCAAGAGATCCCCAAGTAGCAGTTAGCATGGAGTCCAGTAATCCATGACTAATCATGCACAACAGAACAGAAAGGGTGTTACACCAGGGCCCAGAGGCAACATAATTTAATGTTCAGAGTTTCAAGCTGTGTATCAAATTATTTAGTATCAATGCCCAAACACTGACACTGTGTGCATTTGCAGAGAATAATAATTGTGCTTCTATGGTAGTGAATCATATTTACAGTGCCTTTGGAAATAAATGAGACCCCTTCACTTTTCTACCTTTTCTTATTACAAATTTTATTTTCAAATCCTCAATCAACACAAAATACATAATGACCAAGTAATCTTAATAACCAAGTAAAATTGCAAAGTAACTGCGTGAACACCCCCCCAGAAAGCATGTAATGTATTCAAGTATTCAGACCCTTTGATGAGACATGGAAATTGAGCTCAGACACACCTTGTCCTTTTATCATCCTTAAAAAGTCCATACAACTTGTCGACATGTGTAGAATTCCATTAATAGCACACAATTTAGAAAAGGCACATCTACCAATGTAGGGTTCCACACTTCCTTGAGCACTTTAGGGCCACAACACAGTAACTTTCAGACCAAATGCCCCTACGTGTCGAGTGGTAACATAACTTTTCAATTCATCAGGAACATGGTGCATCAGACACAGATGTATCTTTTGACAAGAGAATTGTGCTGACAAATTGTCAGTATTCTGTAGCCTAAATCCAGGTGTGCAAAACTAGTAGAGGCACAAGGAAGACTTGGAAGCTGTAATTTCCAACTAAGGCGATTCTACAAAGTACTGAATAAATAGTCTGAATACTTATGCACATGAAAAAATATTAAAATGTCTCAACCTTTACACATTTTGTTGGTTTATAAATTGAATTTACCATTGCATACATTATAATCAGAATATTTTCCAAATTCACTTTATAAAGCCTTCTTGCTATCCAGATAATCAGCCTAAAAACCTCAATTGCAAGCAGTGCAGATTTCAATAGTATCAGTTCCGAATGAGAGTCCAAATTAGTTTGTATATTATGGGGCATTTAATTTTTCCTGTGACCAAGACAACAAAGTCAGAAGGCGTTTGTAATTACTACTAGGTGGGAGTCCATTTAAATTCAAGTGAATGTCAGATCGGCGTTTATAACCCTTCAACATCTATACAAATCTACCACAATCCTCACAAGCACGACGTGCACACAGGCACACAGACACTCATCCCCTCAGACAACTCTGCGAATGTGAAGGATGCGGATGTCAGAACTATTGTACTCAGGGTCCTGCTTGTCCAAAGGGATCTCTTCGGACTGGAAATCTTGTAGTAACAACTGAGAGGAAAACAGCCCACAGGAACACATCAAGTCAATGAAGACAAAGACTTTTGTAAAGCTCTCCACAGGAGACAAGTGTGTATGCAGTGATGACAACAAACATGATTCTCACCTCAAAAAATTGCTTCTCCACCTTGGGGTTGAGGCCCTCGGTACGTTGTTCATAGCAGCATATGATGCAGGTCTCCGGTCCAACCAGGTTTTTCAGGGTTTCCACCAGTGGCCTTACAGACTGTGTACCACAGATGGTCAACAGTTAAACAACGGCTTGTTTGCACACATTTCTTTGAAGGTAAGCATGCATTACAACTTTGAAAGGTTCTCCAGAGCATACCCACTCAAAACACAATGTAAAAAGAGATGTTATGATGCTGAGGATAAATACATTATATTGTTTAGCTAATGTTACCCATCTGCGTATTATATAGTGCCAGAAAAACGCATTTGCCTCGTCTGATTTTTATTTTACCATATTAGATTTGTTTACACCTAATGTTTTCAGATTGTAAAATAAAAACCTAATATTAGATAAAAGGAAACTAGGGGGAACAAACTATGTTGATCCTTATGTAATTTACTAATTAATTAGATATGCAACACCCAATGCTCTCATGTGAAAATGTTATTCTCCCCTTAGATTCAAACTAGCAACACCACCTAAAGCAGCAATTTCTGCAACCAAACGGCTGCCTGTAGGTATTGATCAGTCTGTTCCAGCGCTGGGGAGGAATTTAGGCCCACTCTTCCAAGCGGAACTCATTTAACTCAGTGACATTTGTGGGTGAGCATGATTGGCTTTACATTCCCTGTTCTTCAACCCTTCTGACAGATTTGCTATGGTGTTTTAAATCATTGTGTTGCTTTAGCAAACAGACAAATGATCTGGCATTCTCCTATAGAATTCTCTAATACAAAGAAGAATTCATGTTTTCTTTAATGATGTCCAGGCCCCCACCATGACACTTCCACCCATGGGGTTATAAAGTGAATTAAACAGCCATCATCCATGACGTTTTCACATTTTGTTGTATTACAAAGTCTGATTAAGTAGTATTTAATTGTGACCCATTACAACATATATCAAGAAAGTATTTTGGAATGTCAAAATCTAATAGCTGATAAATAAAACACTAATGTACTTTCATTAGACATGAATTATCCCCAAAATAAGCACATTTTAGAAAGACATTCGGCATCAACACTTTGGCACTAATAAAAGCCCATTTGCTGTCGTAATTTAGAAAATGTATTTCATTAAAGATTCTTGTAAATCGTTGCATTATACAAATCTTAAATCATTAACAAATATTATGTTAGTTAATTTGAGCTGCAGAGCAAGAATGTTCTGGTGGTACTGGCAGACACAAAGTTAAGGATGTAAGGTGAATTAAGAAACATAGTTAAATGTCATGTAAATTCAATGGTCCATCCCAAATCCTGATACTTCCTGAAAAAGCTCCTACGCATTCCCATTATCAATTGTTCTTTCACAAGTTGGGAAATAGTACAAGTCTTGAAGCAATAATAGTCAAGTCCCACAATAAACTGTTAAATCTAGCATAGTACCCCCCACATATTCAAATTGCAGATGAATTTGGTACAACAACATAAAATTAAAAAGTACATCACCTGCTCATAATAAATGCAGTCCGCCATCAGGATAAAATGTGGATATGGTAGGAACTCTGATGCATTTTCTCCCCTTTAAAGTTTTTGAACAGGTTAAATCACACCTACCAAAAACAGTTTGCACTCACAATTCATAGCCTACTGTGGCGACCATGGCCATATATTGCCTTGTATCAGGATAGTCTCTGTATTAGCAAACAAATCCTGGAATAAGTACAGACCATTTCAGTACCTTGGCTGTGATAGAGCCACTGCTGATAAGTGGCCGGTTGTCTTCGATATTGACTTGGAGTAGAGTTTGAAGGTCCTCAAGGTCTGTCACTGTAACCTGAGCTCTGCACGACAGGACACAGCGGTGACTTCCGTTAAAATGAGTCAAAGAACATTCTTTCACAAGCTGGTAAGAACCCCTATCGTTATTGGCTATGTATAATTAGAATCCCCTTCTTTTGCACACGTTTAGATACAAGCATACAGTGTACGTGTTTTAAACATTAATACAATTGCAAGGCATTCTCTTAGAGTCTGACTATGTGTTGTAATGATGGTTAACAAAACAACATATACATACATCTGACATAATCCCATACACAAAGTTTAAACAAGTATATACAACGCGTGATGAACATATGTTAATGGAATACGATGGCAATGATACATAATAGTTTCAGTAAAAACATAATATCAACATGAATGGAGTTAGTTTGGAAGGGTCTTGAAGTGGTAAAGTCTAGGTCTAGTCCCTGTGGGCCAGACTAACCCTAAACGGTTACTGGGGGCAACAACGAGGAAAAAAATTCTTCAGGTGTTCTTATGGTTCATAAATAACCGTAGTGCCTGCATGCCCTTTTTGAAACTGGGGGTCATCATAATGTGTCCAGAAGATGCTACTCACCCCAAACATGCTGCCATAAGGCCCACCACTCCTGTCCCTGCTCCTAACTCCAGAACGTTTTTGTTAGCCCAGATGCTCATACCTGAGCCAGGGTCAACAAATGTTTTCGTTTCTAAATATTTTGAAAGCACAATGGCCGCATCCCACACCACACAACCCACGTCTCCTTTAAAGCACTGCTTTATTTTCAAGATAGATCCGTCGTTTCTCTCAACGTTCCTTACAAAATATTCATGCCCAACTCCCTGTTCCGCCATCTTTTTGTCTGAAGTTACAGTTCTCCACGGTTGCCAAATTTCAAAAACAGTATACTCAGAAATCACGCGCGGACGTACATTTTTATATGCAACCCTATGTAAATTGACCAGCCCCAAGCCAAATTTTGCCCGCACACTGACTTTAAAAACAGCCCAATAAATAGGAAACCACCACACCTGGCAACACTGCCGGTCTCCCAGAAAACACCGCATTTAACCAGAGGGCGGAGCATTACGTCCTTTGTCATGCTTCACGTGACGCACTCCTTTTTTCTTTAACATCTGTGGATAAAACGAGTAGACAAAATCTGTGGAATATTTTTAAGATACAAAAACGAAGCATTTTCTTCGTTTTTGCCCTTCTTAAACACTCACTTTAATTGAGAACATATCCAGAGGTTCTAATAATATATTTTTGACTGTAACCAATTTTGAAAAGTAGACACAAAGTAGACAAAAATAATATATTTTTTACTGTGACCAATTTTGAAAAGTAGACACATTCACATTGAAAGATAATATTTTCAACTGTTTCATTTTATTCTTCACAAAATGCACATGGAGTGTTCCAAAATAAAATGTGTTATGTACAAAATAATTTGAAGTGTAGCATCTTTAGTTTAAACAAGAACTGGATAATAAAGGAAAGTGAAGGAAAAGGTCGTGTCAGTGTTTACTCGTTGTGTGGGGGCTTCTTTGAATGGGCCCCAACGGCTTTTGGCGGTCCGAATCTTAAATCACATACTATATAGTATGGCAGATTAGTATGAGAGAAAATGTGCATGTCCCAAACCACAGTACGATGAAAATAGTATGCCAAAAGTTCCCGGGTGGTCTACTATAAGTGCAGGCATTTTGTGGTAATGTAGACGACTTACCCTTGCGCAGTAAAGGAGGGGTTTCCACAATTATATTTTTTCATTAGACGAAGAGGGTTAGTTACCTTTATTGATAGTTCATGCATCGTCATTCACGTACAAAACCGAAATTTGATAGCGTAAAGTTCGTCGATCAATCTCGCTAGCTCAGGCTCAATTCTACGTCATCATATTTTTAGCAAAGAATCGCAAATAAATGTAAGATAGCAAAGATACAGATGCAGGGTTCGTTTAAACAGTGCGATTCGCTCCCAACGTTCAGGAGAAAAACCAACATGCTCGCACTTAAAGAACATTTTGGTATGTCGTAAAGGCCGGCAGATCTAGGTAGCAGGCTACTAAAGCAGCATATTCAGTTACAGACACGCGCACATTTACGGTTTTAGATTTGGCGGGAAGGTGATAAATAACGGTGGAGATAGATGCCAACTACGGTCTAAACATTCTTCTTCTCGAAAGTTACTAAATGCCATTATAATTTACGAACATGTGTGTGCCGAATCACCATCAAAATCCTAAAATGCTTCGAAGTAGCACCGAAGAAGTCACACCTGACGACAACTCCGATTCTGGAAGAAGCTCAGTGCCATCACCTTTGGATTATCTAAACCAACAAAGAAGTCCTGGATTAACATCTTCCCTGCCATCCCCTGGGTCGGATGACGCCAGCACAAACTCTAATACATTTTTACCAGCAAGTAACGCTCGTTTTGCAGGCCTGGTTAGACAAGGTAAAATCAAGTCCTAAATGTTCAACCAGTATTTCTTTTACTAGCAAACGTGATGGAAAACTAGCTGGTTAAATTACATTAACCATTCCTTTAATGGAAATTGTTGGAGAAGTTATGATTGATATTGGTCTTAACTCGAAATTAACGAATGTGTAAACCTTTTCTCTGGTCATTTAGATTGAGATGTCGTTTGCAATTTGATGCCTTACCCATTCTTTACCATAGGTCAAGTAAGTCACAGCATTAGAGGGGGCAGGACAAGTTCCTCCATACCACCCTCCAGTGCTTCCTCATTTCATGGGACACCAGGTTTCAGGAGGACCCCAGGCTCGTTTGATGCTGCTGGCAAACACACTTCCCGGATGAGACTTCTAGAACACTCCGGTAAAGCCATAGCCCAAACCCATCTGAGTGGTTTCCCATAGTTTGAGAGTTTCATAGTTCTGGTTCTCCCTCCCTACAGTAGCTACTGGCAGCTCCTCTGTGACCACAGCCACCGCTGCCTCTGTGATTGTAGCAGTGGTTGAAGGACGTGGCTTGGCCAGGGGGGAGATTGGCATGGCCAGTATTAACCTGAAATGCCCAGAAATGGTCCTGTCTCAATTTGCAGACACCGGGACCTATGCCAAGGTAGAACATGAAAACAGCCTGAAATTAATCTACCATCTTTTGTTTTAGTGTTTCACAACAAGATATATTAGCAAACTGCATGCAGCTTACTTAAACCTGAAAGGGTTTCAGTCTGTACAAAAAGTACTAAACTAATGCAAAGCATTTACGTTAACGTAATTTCAGGTCATCACTAAGCTTCACATCTTGGTGCCACTGAAAATACTTATGCCTGACACTGCTAGTGAGAAAGGCAAAGGTACTAAGCTCTTCAGCCTCATCACAGAAAACTTTCAGGTACGAAGTCAAGGTGTCCGGCCTTGTGAAGTGAAACTTTGATTGTCATGTTTGTAATGCCTTTTATGCTGTTTGTGGCTTTACATACTCCTTTATGTATCAGTCAGTTGCTTTCACTGCAATCCAGAGGAAATACTTCAATGAGAGGAAAGGCCTGGAGTATATCCAGCAGCTGTGTGCACCAGAGTACAGCACGGTTATCATGGAGGTGCACTTGAAGTATGTGACTGGGCTTGGAGAGTGCGGCAATGATCGTATTTCACCAAACGGGCACAACAACCTTGTCGTTAAACTGCAGTGTTCATCCTTAGATACTATTGTCTGGCAGCGGCCGCTGCTTTGCTGAAATACATTGAGTTCATTCAGAACTCAGTCTATGCACCCAAGTCACTGAAAGTGGTCTTCAGAGGGAGCGAGCAGACTGCCATGATTGACTCAGGGTCTGCTACTAACCTGGAGCTGGTGGTGAACAACAGGGACCACAGGTGGGAGGGACTGGCAGAAGTGTGCCAGACGGTCCCATTCATCAATATCTCAGCTGTTGGAGATACACCAGGATGGTGTCATGTAAGTGTACATTCATGTCTGCAGGAGCGAACATACTCTGCTAGGGGTGCTGAACTACACCAAAACCCCTGGTGGAGAAAGGAGGCTGCGCTCGAATATTCTAGAGCCCCTGTTGGATTTCGATACAATAAACATGCGTCTAGACACCATTCAAGAGCTTTTACAGGACGAGGAGCTCTTCTTTGGCTTAAAGAATGGTTAGTAAGAGATCCAAGCTCTTATATTCAATCTTTACAGATTTGTGTGTGTGTTTACTGTATTTTTGTTTGTTTTTTTACTTTGTTCACAGCCATTGGACATTTTCTGGATATAGACCAACTTCTCTCTGCTCTTGTTCAGATTCCCAAGCAGGAAACGGTAATTGTTTTACAATGTTTTTAATATATAAGCTCTCTATAAGTTACTTTGTTACAAAATCGTATGTTTTCGTCCTGTAGGTAAAAGAGTTGTCAGACAGGACGGACAGGATGGAAATGCAGTATAAAATAGGGACCTGGAGGCCTTGCATGTGGCGGTGTTAAATGGCCCAGAACCATGCTGGTTTGGTGGGCTCGTTATTGGACCAGGGTTGTCTGCCTTAAGCTCCAGTGACTTCCTATCGTAGGTGGGGTGCCCTCAAGCTCTATTGTGGTGGTTGGCCAGTGAATGTGTCTGCTTCCCAGTGCGAAGGTGCTGGTGATTACTTCCTGAATGAGCAAGCATTGTGATAAGATGCGCTCCTGTGCCACTTTTTGACTCTCCCGAGTCTGCTGGGAGTGGCTTCAATAAGGCCAGAAGTCTGCTGGGAGTGGCTTCAATAAGGCCAGAAGTCTGCTGGGAGTGGCTTCAATAAGGCCAGAAGTCTGCTGGGAGTGGCTTCAATAAGGCCAGAAGTCTGCTGGGAGTGGCTTCAATAAGGCCAGAAGTCTGCTGGGAGTGGCTTCAATAAGGCCAGAAGTCTGCTGGGAGTGGCTTCAATAAAGCCAGAAGTCTGCTGGGAGTGGCTTCAATAAGGCCAGAAGCGCATATTTGTCTAAATGTGAGGGGGACACACGGAGGTACATTTGTGCCGTGATATTGAGAGCAAAACTTTTTTCTATGCAATCAAAAATAAATGTTCTGCAACCAAAATCGAGGCTTCAAAGCAACAAAAAAAACTGCAATTTCAAAGAGTTTGGAAATGGGGTAATCGCAAGATGAAAGAGGTCTTCAAATATTATAAATATATAGTGTAGTAGTGCCTGCGAATGGTACCTTTTATACAAGCTATTGTTCAATGAATGTGCATAGAATGTCATCAGAGCATTTGAAAAAGAAATTCTTCTTAATCTAGGTTCAAGTTGCAGAGTCAAAGATTACACATGTAATTCAGCTGAAGCATACGTTGGAGTTGATACCACCACTTAAGGTATGTGCTCAATGTATTTCCGTTATATCTGCATTAACTACTTAGGCTTTTCCATGGACCATTTTATAACCAGTACTGTGTAACCAGGAGGTGCTGAAGAACTGTTGCACTGCCCTTCTAAAGGCCTACAGCAGCTCACTGGAGGACATCAGGTATGACTTGACATTGTGAGCGATACATTACTGGGTGACGTGTTGGTTTTCAATCATCATTTGTTTATAGAACAATGCGTGGATGATGTTGTATTCCTCTCAGGTTTGACAGGATCCTAGAGCAGATCAAAACAGTAATTAATGATGACACGAATTACCTGAAGGGGAGCCTGAACATGCGCACCCAGAAATGCTATGCGGTGCGGCCCAACATCAACGAGTTCCTGGACATTGCCCGGCGAGCCTACACTGAGATTGTGGATGACATTGCAGGTGCTCGCTGAATGTTGGATTTTGTTATGCTGTCAAATATCATGACTATCGATCACCTCTGACATGTCATTTCCTCTATGTGCAAATCTGTCATAAAATAAATGTTGCTGATGTACAGGGCTGGTTGACCAGGTGGGGGAGAAATATGCCTTGCCTTTGCGGACCAGCTTCAGCACCGCTCGGGGCTTCTTCATCCAGGTGAAACTTGAGGGGGTGGCTTTACCTGATGGGAAGCTCCCAGCTGACTTCATCAAGGTAAAAAGACTACTACCTTTCAGAATTGCTTTGACTCTGACTTTTCTGACAATGGTTAGAATTCTTTGTAGTTATGTCTTTTCAGGTCTGCTTTTCTAATGACACTTCCCAGGTGACGAAGCAAAAGAACAACTACAGCTTCACCACCGCAGACCTGCAGAAGATGAATGATCGCTGTGAGGAGGCCCTGAGGGAAATATTCCACATGTCCTATGTGTGAGGAGGAGCACATAGAGTGCCTCGTTATAATCAGGCTGACTTTTCAGTTAATAATACTTCTGGAAAACTCTGCCTTATTGGATAGGATTGGCAAACCCACTGTTTATATGTGTAATGATCATGTGCCATACAATAAACCTGCAGGAATACTGTTTGCCCAGTAGATGGGGCTATTTGGTGCGTGGCGATGGTGTAGATCACGTCCTGTGGCCACCTGTCTTCTTCCAGGGTGGTGTGTCAGCTGCTAAGTACAGTTCATGGGCATATTCACTGCCTTTACAAGCTGTCTGACGCGGTGTCCATGCTTGACATGCTTCTGTCACTGGCCAATGCCTGCACCATCTCAGATTATGGTAAGTCAATAAGGAAATTAAGATGCAATAATGGATTCCGTTTTCACCGGTCATCTCTGTGGTAGGTCACACATTTGTAGACATGCTACCCATATTATTCGGGCAGGATTAAACTATCCCTGGAGTTGTTTGACCTCTCTGGGTCTTTCCAATATCTGAAGAAACTTCCACCCACTCACCCTTTTCACAGCAGCCTGTCAAAGCGGCATGAGTGAATACGATGTGTCCACAGCAGCAGCAGCAGCTGCCCCTGAAGGACATAAAGGCCGCTGTGCTCCTTTGTCTAACATTGCTTTCCATGCTAGCTTCAGTTGCCTGGGCAGTAGCCCCCAGCTGTCTGAAAGGATCTCTGGAGATGCACATGCTGTTTCAGTCTCAGTTCAGTCAACACACAC
>JACXGK010002914.1:38626-49835 GCA_016801125.1 Novumbra hubbsi
CCCCCCCCCCCCCCCCTCCCCTAAAAGGATTTTATCTTCTGATAGCAATTATGTAATTACACATATCAATAGTATTGTGTTTCCTGCTCGGTGCTTGCAGTGCGTCCGGAGTTCACAGACACATTGGCCGTCAAGCAGGGCCGTCACCCCATTTTGGAGCGCATCGCCGGCCAGCAGCCGGTGTCCAACAACTGCTACATTTCTGAAGGCAGCAACTTTGTTATCATCACTGGGCCCAACATGAGTGGCAAGTCTACTTACCTCAAACAGGTGGCACTGTGCCAGATAATGGCTCAGATAGGTGGGTGGAGAAACCTTTAAGTGGAGTTATATAATTGGAAATCATGTAATTACCAATGTGTCAGTGTTGTAATTGTTTAACACAAGCTAATAGTGTGTCGTTCATATGCGTCTCCTAGGCTCTTTTGTGCCTGCTGAGTACGCCTCCTTCCGCATCGCTGACCAGATTTTCACCCGAATCGGTGTGGATGACGACTTTGAAACAAACTCCTCAACCTTCATGTTGGAAATGAAGGAGGTACAATTTGTTTGGAATACATTCAGCCAATTCTGCACTTCTAAGGTGTAAAACTCCTCAAATCATTGTCTGTCTATAGGTATCCTACATAATCCATAACGTGAGTGACCGGTCTCTCATCATCATTGATGAGCTCGGGCGTGGCACCAGTGCCGAGGAGGGTGTTGGCATCTGCCATTCTGTCTGTGAGTTCCTCCTTAGCCTCAGGGTAAGCAGGGTGTCCAACCAGAACAGTGCCACTCTCCTGTCAGAAGCAACAGATTGGTAATCTAATTGTTGTGCATGAATCATGGAGGCTTTTCCATTGACTTCTTGGTACATGTATTGTGTGCTCAGATCACAAGCAATGGTAAGATCAAATGTGTGCTCAGCTCCGTGTTCCTGCTGGTCCCAGGCGTTCACTCTGTTTGCAACACACTTTCTGGAGCTATGTGAACTGGAGACACTGTACCCCAACGTGGAAAACCAACACATGGAGGTTCAGCACACACGCTCCAGTGACAACGGTACGGAGTGTGTTGTCTATACCTTCCTGCTAAGCCGTGGCAGCTCTGAGGAAAGAAACTATGGTGAGGGAATACAATTGTACACTCTTTACCTTGTCCAAATTGAGTCATTCGCCTAAATAGCACAGCATTAACCGCAATGTTCAACTCACAGGCCTGAGGGCAGCAGAGATGACCGCACTGCCGCCAACCATAATCCAGGAAGCGAAGGCTATTGCTGTCAAAGTCAGCCAACAGCACTTGGTATGCTTTCCCAGTGTTTCCCTGCGTTTCATCGTTACTTGGATCTCATTCACATTCAGTCTTCTTTTTCTATGGTCCCTGCTGGTCTGTCAACCTGTCTCTTTCCTCCATCCCGGCCCTCTCAGGCAAGCAACCACAGCGATCCGGAAACCCAAAGACAGAAAGCGGTGTACCACCTGGCCACCCGACTCCTGCAGACAGCCCGGAACTCCAGGCTGGACCCTGATAGTCTGCGCATCTATCTGAAGAGCCTGAAAAGACAATATGAAGCAGAGCTGCAGCTCGCAGAAGACCTTGTGTCCATGGAGACGGAGCAAGAATGATTCCTACAAGAACATGTTTTAGGGGTTGAATGGAAATTTTTTGAGGAGACATTTTGAGGAAGATTGTGGACCCATGTGATGCTATTTAATTTGAAATGATACCAGCTTGTATATTCGATACATTACATTTATTTTATTCTTTATTTTGTAATAACCCATGAATGTTTTATTAACTTGATGTGGTGCTAGAAAAGGAACTAGGACCCAAAATGTAAACACCCACGTAGGTTTTTAAACCCCTATCAGATCAAGAGGCCCTGCCTTCTACAGTCCCCTCCCTTTGAATTGTACGCTGTGTGCCGAGACCAGCTGAGACAGACCGACCCGCCCCCGCGAAACCGAAACACAAGACAGACCGCTAGCGTTGCAGGCTTGGGTAGGAGCTGCTCCGGGGAACTCGCCATTAAATTTCAACATTTAGGGCACTGCTGCACTAAAACACATCAGGTATGTACGTCGCATTTGGCATATATCAGTCGTGCTTTACTTTTTCAAGGCATTGCGTAGCTGAGACCGTTATCTGGGCCTGGCACTTGCCGGCCTCAAGGCACTGGCGGAAAATCGGGACGCGAGAGTGGGTCAGATTTCAGAAGAGAAGGGGGGCTGGGTCAGGTGAAAGGCGAGGCCTTTTGTCGAGATTGGCTTTTCTGTCGCTATAGAAGAGATTGTTTTTTATAAGTAACCCAACGTCAGTTGTTTTTGAACGGTATTTCTATACAACATCAACCCTGATTTACTCCATTTCACGTGTTTAAAAATAACATGACAAGTGTATCTCGAGACGTCTATAGTATATTGAGCGTCTAATACCTCACAAATGTCAATTCGTAACACTAACACAGATTGAGTCAACTGGCAGCCACCTAGATAACCTACTCAGTTAATTTATTGTAAACAAGCAACATAATCAAGCTAACTATCCGTTGACAGCAACCTAACTGCCTAAACGGTGAGCCAAAAATATGGCCTACTGCGTTTGAGTGAGGCAGGCGTCATCGCAAGAGCCGGAGTTGTTGGCTAGCTAATGTTAGCTACTCGCTAGGCACCGCTAACATGTGCGCTCTTAGTCAAAGAATGACATTAGCACCAAAGATTTAAGGAGGAGCGAGATGGCCCACCGGATGTATAAAGCTCTGGTCGGTAGTGAGCGTGTAGTGCAAAATGCCACTAGGCTGGCGTTCGCTCGACTTCATAGGTGGAATCTCAGTACAGTTCTCTGTTCCCTAAAGTACACTAGCATTAATATAATAGAATGAGTTTAGCTGTATCATTTCAAGCCAAAGTGAAATTTACTGTGTTTAGAAGTAAAGAGCAAATGTAGTTATTGTGCTGCACAGGCATGTTATTAAATGCTAGAAAGAAGGTCGTGCTCGGCTTTGCCCGTCTCAAAGGTTCCGCCTATTCGGCTTCACAATCATGCCACTGGAAACAACAGCTGGGGGTCTACGGTGGGTTAGTTGAAAAATAATTTGTTAGCGCGGCCTTGTATCTAGCCAATTTGTACCTATAACAGATTAAGCATATTGTTGGCCACTTATTTGCACGCAGTTAGTCAAGCATACGTTATCTATGTAGATAATACAGTCGTATTATGGTTAGTGGGATCATATCGGAACAATGGCTAGTTAAGATGACTTATGTGCAGGACCACATGAGTCATGTTGGCAGACTTGATGCTACTGTTGACTAGGCGATACTTTACGTTGAATCGTCTTGGACTGAAACTGATTAACTGGGCTAGGCCATATACAGTACTTGTTTGCTTAGAACAGACTAACCTGTTCCTGTGGAAGGTACATATCCGTCTTCGGAAATTATTATCAAGTTATTCTATGTAAAAGTTTCATTATCCAACTTGATTGTTAATGTATTATCATTACAAAATTTGTAGCAGTAGACTTCCATTCCATTCGGATGGGTACAATTTCTTATAGAGCTAGTCAGATTTAGCAAAATATTCACTTATATTTATTCGATTATATGAAATCTAAGGGTCTCCACTGCGATTCATGTTCGTGAGCCTTTTCCTACTTCAGCCTCTAGCTTTTGAGAAGAATAAGTGATCTTGAGGTTTCAGTTTAACTACTGAAGTATACTGAAGATGTTCTGATCTTATAATCTATAACCTTTTAACAGTATAAGGTCCCTAAAGTGGTCTTTCGTTTATTAACTAAATTATATGTTGACAGGCGCTGTTTACAAAATGTATTGCATGACACTGCAAAATGTTCTCCTTTATATTGCAGCTATATTAGTATTTTGATGTAGCCAAGCCAATATAATTTTATCACACTAGTCCATTCCTGCTTTATTTATTAAGATGCTGATTGTGTTTCATATGCGTGTATTAACCACATTGTCAACATGCTTTTCACCGCTTAGGGTTTTGAGTCTTGAGTTTTCTACATCCTCAAAATATTCCAACCAAATGCATTAAAATAAACAATACCTTTTAAAACTTACAAAGGTCTTAAGAATGCTGTATTTAAAATTGAGTATAGACGGACATAAGTGGATCTTTTTCCCATTGATATCTGATTCGTTTTTGAAATGTGTTCTGTCACTATGCTAGTAAAACAAAGGAAAATCACACAGCGACATTTGGCAGGTCTTCACTTTATCTGAGCTTTATCTGACTTAAGGTTAACTTTTGGCGGAGGGATATCATTTGTGTTAGTTTAGGCTTGAAGGTTAGATATTAGATTAAGGTTAGTTAGTATAAGTATTTGTAAAGACACCAAACTGCCAGTCCTCAACTTGATGGTTGTGTGTTTGACTGGAAGCTTCCTCTTGTAAGTCTTATTCCAGTTATGCCTTGAGGGGGTGGATCTATTTGTGTGGACCAAATGGGCGGGCTGCTGAGAACTTATCAGCCTCTGGTTTCAGAGAGAAGCATTATGGGATACTGAACTCACCCACACTGCTTTAAACCTTATGGCTTAACCTGGATTCTGAGGGATGCAATGGCTAGTTGTTATCAATGTGGCTCTATTAAAAATGCCTTCTGGGACTTCTGCATTCACTAAATAAACCAATTGTTTTGGGGCTGAATAAGATACTTAGTATATATGTGCAGAATCTTTTAGTAGAATCACCATCATAACTTGGTTAGCCATTACTTTTTTGAACACTAGTTGTTTTGATGGGACAAATCGGCACAAAGTGGCTTTGGAAACTATTCAGACCTCTTGAATTTCTCCACTCTTTGGCAGCGACCACATCTTTTCACATCTGTACTCTTCCAGTTTCTCCCTTTATTTGTAGGCGTTCAAGCTCTGTCGGAGTGGATGGAGAGCATCAGTGATTTGAATCTTCAAATCTTCCAACAAGTGCAGTGGGATTCCATTCCCGCTTTGGCTGGTTCACGGACAGTCACAGAATTGTCCCAAACCACTCTTGTGGGGTCTTGGCTGTGTGATTTGGGTTGTTGTGCTGCTGAAAGATTAATCTTCAGCCAGATATTCTTTAACTTGTATCATAACATCAAGATCAAAGAATGCTGGATGCATTTTAACAAATATTCCTTGTGTAGGGTTTCATGAAAGACTGGCTATATTGGCTCTCAAGCTTGGTTGATTCAGTTCTTCAGGGGTGCCTGATGCAAGGCTGTGACTGCTGTCCCTGCCAAAGCAGGCGGTCCAGATAGCCAAGTGGCTGGATTCCGGGGAGCTAATGGCCCGATGGGGCTTTGTCGTCTGGACTCATTTCCATGCTGGGACATAGCTCATGCTGCAGTGAGAAACTTTTGCATCTTTCAGTCTTTGGCATAGTCTGGGCTGAAAGCAAGAAGGCATGATATGACTCACCCCACCCTTTTCCTTCCTGTCCACACTACTTAGTGTTTAGTTCTGCTTATGAGACCATAACCAGAAATATCACAACCATTTATAGGATGATGGTGAAGTCATTTTGATTGGCTGCTGTTTTGTGCTGAAAGGTTTAGTGCCCAGCCTTTCGAGTTTGATTTAGCACCAATCAATGTCATGTTTTTTTCCTGACTGACCTCATATTGACTACGTTGTCCTACATGGCGCCCTGCTTTTATTAAGCCACATTGGTGAATTTAGTTCTTTTATCCTGAAATACGTCTTGGTGCTTTTACTGCATTTATGTTTTGTGCTGATTACAAAGCTCCCTTGCCTATGAACACAACTTTCCCTACAAAGGTAACTAGCCAAAACACTGAGCTGTTATTTACTATTTGCAGAAATAGGAATGTAGACTTAATTCCGACAGATTCCAGCACGTTAGCCATTATGGGTTTAGAATTTGGCCACGTGGTAGTACAAAGGCTGTCTCGGTCATGGCAAATATTACATGACATCTCCATACTGCAATCTATTGTAAAGCTGGTCTAGGGGTTGTGTTTTCTACTTGGTGTTGTCTTTGAAAAAGGATCTGAAGACATTTCTGTGAATTCTCTATTGGTTATTTATCTAGCTATAGTGGTTCGAAATTTTTAAAGGCCTAGATGAACTTGGCGCTGGGACCTCAGGACCAGAGAAGCACAGCAGTAGAAAGGTATTCTTCATGTAATACCGTGGGTAATCTGCTTACTCCAAATTAAGGCCTACCTAAGAGGTCCAGCACAAACCGGTTATCTCACCAGTTCCTCAACGTACAAGCACCCCTTCCTCTGATTACGTTGTTTTCCCTCAGACGTTTGGCGCACAACACTTCATGTGCACTTCACACCGCTGCCAAAATTCACTGGCCCAAACTATTAAATTACACAGATGAAACAACATTTCCAATGCATGCCCAAACGTTTCTGTTATGTTGGTTTGTGGTCACGACCAGTTCCAGTCCTGCTCCGCTACAAGTCTCTGTAGCCCTAAATGACTTGCAATATGTTGTTATTAAACCAAGTGTTTTTAACCTTCCACCACTTTGGTGATGTCCCTCAATTTGGTAAATCCCAAAATACATATCTATAAAGTCTAAGTTGGTTGGCTAAGCACAGTTTGAGCAATATAGAAGCTGTATTGTAGTTCAATGGATTTAAGTTGGCTCCTACAATTATCTGACATCCATGTGGTTACAAGTACCTTCTGTTGAAAGCTGGGTACGGTTATTTTGCTTTTACTTTGACAGCCATAGTTATTTGGCAAGTTAACGATTCTTATAGACAGTTTTTACTGTCTCATCCAGCCTGTTGAGGTTAACAAAAGCTATACGGTTTATTGATTGTTGGTCAGTCCCTCTCTGAGGTAAATTGATCAGGTTTTCTATTTAGAATGGGAGGTGGCATGGTGCACACAGATCATATTGGGACACAGTTGGCCTAATGGTTGGGGCGTCTGACTAGGTGAATGCTAGTTAACCCTAATTGCTGCACCTTTTTTTTACTGAATGATTCAAAGATCATTCAGTAAAAAGTTGAGCTTCCCACCAGTAGTGTAGACACACGTGTCATCTATTTGAATTTCCACACCTGAGTGGTCAAAGTATATTTTGAGTTCTTGTACTAGTAGTGGAAGTATTTTGTAAGACGTGCCCAACTGTCTGACACCTCATTTGCTTTAAAGTGGTAATCATATCCAATATTAATAAATATCAGTCTGCCAGTTCCAGCCAATCAGCATACTTTCTCAACAATAGCTTTTTGAATAGCTGTGCACATTGCAAAAGCTGGTGGTAGGCAAATTCATGTAAGCTAACTTTGCAACAACTTGTAGGCTATATTGCGTTTGTTTTATCTGGGATGTGCTGATGTTGTATCTTGGGATGCAGGTCCTTGATGAAAATTCTGATTGAGTGCACACAGGATTTGAAACTTGTGCAAAGTAATCTTTCAACATAATAACCCAATGTGCAGAATGTCGGGGGGTTTGAGATTGGGCCTAATGTGTTTTCCAAACGTAGTCTTGACTATTGTGATCTCGGCCCACTAAGTTAGTCTGAAGTCAGCTATTCTCCAAACCGTGGCTACAAGCCCACAGGTAATAAACAGCAGCATGCTAACACTCCCACTGCTTTAGGATCCGTTTCTTCTTTCCTGTGAGCAGGTTCATTGTTGAGGCCTCACAATAAAGACCTGGATTGACTTCACAGTGCTTGTCCTTTTTTGATGCTCTGGGATCCTAGTCTTAAGTTTCTTGAGTAAAGTGTTGTTACTCCGCATACACCAAGCTTGTACCCTGCAACACATGTGTTGTACATGTAGGCTGGTGCAGATGGGGAGTTGGCCTTGAAACATGTTTCCTCACTGGTCAGTCAGTGCTGTGCCCTGCACGTCTCAAGTGGCGTGACTCATTTTCAAATAATAGAATGGTTGTTGTGCCTACGTAATACTGTCCCCTTTGGCGATTTACTGTCAACGAACAAAAGTCAGTGACGCCCTTAACATCTGCACACCCTACTGTGCTGAAGGACATTTACAGGATCTTTAGTTGTTTAGTGCTAACACTGCTTTTTCTTGGGACAACCAGGTGAAAATAATCCTTTTAACCTTTCACTTCTAAACAGGCCGGTGAAAAACTGCTAGTACAGCATTGGCGGTGAGAGTTACACACGTATTTTTGCCCCTCGCAAAGCCCTTTTGAATTAAGTTCCTTTTTTTTTTTTTTTTCTTAAATATCTTCTTCAGATGGTTTCTTGCGTTGGTTGTAATCTTATGGGTCAAGACTGTTCTGGGTATTGTCATTTGTAAAGTGCCTATTAACTTCAACCCAAATACTGTGTTCATTTCTGGTGATTTTTATACTAACATGCTCGCGCTAACTGATTACGTACATTTACTTTGAATGGTAGTTTAAAACAAACTGAACAGCGGATAAAATGTTTCCTTCTTTCATAGACGTCTGTCAAGGTGAGGGACCATCTAACATCAAGTAAAAAAAGGATGTCGTTAAGGTAAATTATTTGTACTAGTATATTACTATGTAGTTACTGGTCCATCCTGTGTGTGTATGAAGGTATTAAGCTCAGGTCTAGGACAATGGTTGTCCTGGCTCAATCCCAGGATGCTCATTGCAACGTCTGAGCCACTCAAACGGAGTAGACAACATTAGGAAAAGTCCATAAGGGAGTCGGCTTCACTAACACTTAATTTCTACATGGCATTTTCTGCCGAGAACGGCCAGTGTGAATACCACGATTGCTAGTCAAGACTCGTCTGAGAGTAGTTCTAAATCCTCAATCAAGTGCCTGCATGTGCTGAACCCTTTATAAGACCATATCACAGAGATGAGAGGACACGTACTGTGATGCCATGTTAAATGAATTGAATGTATGCCATGGGGAAAAGCACTAGCATTTATGCTGAGGCATTTCCAACCCATGAAGCGTTTCGGACGTGCCAGTCCTGTCAAACCGCCACAGAGTGTTAGGTGGTGTTCCGGCACCACAGGTATTCATGTCATACTGAACTAGGCTGGTCGTAACAGCCTGGAGATGTTGTTCTTCAGTATTGGGTTTCTCCGCTTTGTTTTGCCTGGATGGGGCTGTGCCGCCATCTGGCTAACCTGGATGTTTAAACCTGGCCTGGTCACTGTGAGGGGAGTTCTCTTTAATGTCATGTTTGTGCATGATGGTCCTGACTCATTGTCACTCTCTCCTCAGAATGGCGCTGGACATCTATGACTCTCAGTACCTGGTGATCCTGGCCCCCTCCCTGGTCATCGCCCTCATGTTCCTCTTCTTCTGGCTCTTCATGAAGGAGACCTCTTACGATGAGGTGCTGGCCCGGCAGAAACGAGACCTCAAGCTGCCACCGTCCAGACCAGACCCCCGCAAGAAGAATGAGAAGAAAAAGGGCAAGAAGAAGGAGAGCAGCAGGGATGGTGGAGGAGGAGGAGGCGGAGGTGGGGGGGAGTCTGAAGAAGACCTGCGGGACTTTGACATGGCTGACGCCGTTAGCAGCTCCTCCCCTGAGGAAGAGGAGCCTGTGCCTGTGGCCCCACCCGCCCCTGTCCTGGTCCCGGTGGGAGTTGCTGCCGAGGCCCCTATGGGGGTGAGGGAGAGGAGGAAGAAGGAGAAGAAAGCCTCCAAGGCCGCTGTGACTGCTCCCCCTGCCGAGGAACCTGAAATGAATGGCTCCAAGCCATCTGTCCACAAAGCAGAGCCCCCCGCCCCAGTGGCTAAACCGAGTCCCCCCTCACCCAAGCCTGACCCCCAGCCTCAGCCCCTTGCCCAGACCCCACCACAGCCGTCTGGCAAGAAGAAGAAGGAGAAGAAGCCGAAGGTGGAGGCTGGTGAGTGGGAGGGGGGTGTGTGTGGCGTGGTATGTTTGCCTGTGTGTTGTAAACGGGGCTAGTGCCTTCCCCCAGGCCAGTCATTAGTGTCTGAGTGCACATCTATCCATCCCAATCAGATCAGATTATTTACAGGACAGTATGAAGCGGGGGAGAACTTGCCGTTCCTCAAAATACCGTCTACGCAGATGTTTCACGGGGCCCTCGTATCGCACGAACAACCCATTATCTCAGAAACCTAATTATCTTTCTGCTGGCTCTTGGGTAGTGGAGGAAGAGATGAAGTTGGAGAAGGCTCCGGCTCCCATCAAAAAGGAGGCTCCAGTGCCAGCTGAAACGAAAGCCCAGGATGGCGCGGCGCCCCCAGTCACTACCACCGGCAAGAAGAAGAACTCCGCCAAGAAGCAGAAGACTGAGCACGGTACGGATGATATGGACTCGGTTGTCATTAAAACATCAGTGTTACCGTCGGGTTAACTGTGTTTGTTATATATTGTGCGACTGTTTCCTCCAGCCCCCGTGGATGATACCTTGGTTGAGTCTCTGGCTCCTATAAACCACAGTGATGACGCACTCTCCAAGGGGAGTAAGAAACAGAAGAACGAGACGGACAAAGGTGAGAAGCAACACGGCTACATCCAGTATGGCTGCCTTATTGTCATTAACCCCGCTTGTCTGGGAGTCTAGTGCCAACTCGGCCATCACACCGCACGTCAGTGACCTTATGCCTGGACGATGCGTTTCGCAGAGAACTCTGAGGTGAAGCTGAAGGAGCTGCTGGTGGGCCTGGGCGGCCTGGTCCTGTCTGAAGCGGAGGCTGTCGGTGTGCTGGCCGTGCTTAAAGAGAAGAACCCCTCTGCCCTGGATGCCTGGCAGAGGGCCGCTGCTAAGGCTGACCCCGCGTCACAGGAGAGGGAGAGGCTTCTGAGAACTCTCCAGGAGGAGGCCTCCATTGCCAAGGACAAGGTGCAGCAGCTCAGCAAGGTATGTCTGCGCTCGCTAAGGTCACCTTTCCCCTGGTGGTTTGCCACAATGAGTCTGGCGTTTCATTCCGACACTGTTCAGCTGCTGTTTTGCTTCTGTTCTTTTGCTAGGAGCTGCAGCAGAAGACCATGAGAGCAGAGGCTGTGCTGAGGGAACAGCGTGCAGCAATGGAAAAGGAACTGAACGTCATGCAGGCCAAAGCCCAAGCGGAGGTCCAGGGCATGCAGATGAAGGTGCCCACCCACCACTTACACAGTGCACCATAACAACCATCACGGTCAGGAGCACCATAACTACCATCACGGTCAGGAGCACCATAACTACCATCACGGTCAGGAGCACCATAACTACCATCACGGTCAGGAGCACCATAACTACCATCACGGTCAGGAGCACCATAACAACCATCACGGTCAGGAG